>LNAC01000162.1:2761373-2772553 GCA_002007465.1 Ailurus styani | reverse complement strand
TAAAATACAGGATAGAAAGTGATGTAGATCATATAGTATATAAGTGAAATTATATAGGTGAGAGATGATATTATAAACCATGTATCTGACAAAGAATTCATGCATAACTA
This sequence comes from Ailurus styani, assembly GCA_002007465.1. Taxonomy (NCBI): domain Eukaryota; kingdom Metazoa; phylum Chordata; class Mammalia; order Carnivora; family Ailuridae; genus Ailurus; species Ailurus styani. The sequence goes on along the minus strand of LNAC01000162.1, from coordinate 2,772,443 downwards.
GACTCTACAAAGAACTCTAAAACTCAGCAGGAAAAAAACAGTCAAATTAGAAATTGGGCAGAAGTCATGAACAGATATTTCAGTGAAGAGGGTGTATGGATAGTAAATAAGGACAGAGAAAGATGTTCAACATCATTAACCATTAAGGAAATACAAATTAAAACCACTATGTGACATTTCTTCCTTCTCATCAGTATGGCTAAAATAAAAATAACAAAAACACCAAATGTTAGGAAAGGTGCAGGAAAACGATTACTCTCATGCATTACTGGTTGGAATGTAAAATGGTACAGCCCTCTGGGAAGCGGTTTGTCAGTATCTTACAAAACTAAACATGCACTTATCACACGGTCCAGCGATTACACTCTTGCGCACATCTATCCCAGAGAGAAAAAAATGTATGTTCACACAAAAACCAATACACAGATGTTCATACCATCCTTATTTTTGATAATCCCAACCTGGAAATGACATAAATATTCTTTAATTTGTAAATGGACAAAATGAAATACATCCATATCATGCAATATAATATTCAGCAATAAGGAGGAGTGAACTATTGCTACACACGATAACTGGAAGTCTCAAAAGAATTAAACTGCCAATTAAAGCCAATGTCAAAAGGTTACATACAGTATTTTTCCATCTATATAATATTAATTAAATAATAAAATTATTCAGATGGTAAATAGATTAGTGGTTGCCAAGTATTAGGGATGAGTGGGGGGAAACTTGATAGAAAGAGGTGTAATGTGAGGGAACCTTATAATTGGTGATGAAGCAGTTCTGTATCTTGATTGTGATGATGGTTACATAAGTCTGCATGTGTCATAAAATTGTATAGAACTTTACACACATCTGTACAAAAAACAAGTGGGTTAGTGTATAACTGGTGAGATCTGTATAAACTCTGCAGGTAATACCACATTTCTGCTTTTTATATTCTACTGTAGTTTTGCAAGATATTATCATTTGGGGGAAAACTGAATAAAAGGAATTTGGAGTTTTCCTCTATATTTTTTTAATTTTTTGTATTTTTAGTAGTTCCTATGCATCTCCATTTCAAAATTAAAAAAAAATATATGAGTATTCAGAGTAAAGAAACCAGAGGTAATTTCATGGAATAAAAAGGAATATAATTTTCAGAATAAATATTTGGCTTGTTCAAAGTTTAGAGGGCTCCATATTTAAGAGAGGGAGTATATGTAGATGAAAGTGTTAATATACAGTGGTTGGAACAAACTTAGAGTCAATGAAGTAGTGAGAGATAAGCTTAGGAATCTAGGTTGGGCTTAGATGTTACAGAGCACTTCTAATGTTAGGATAAGAAGCCTGATACCCTTAAGTTTGAAGCTGATGGTCAAGGAAGGTTTGTGAGATGTTAAGTAAAATGATTAAAGCTATGCTAAATGGATTCAAGATAAAGTAAACATAGAGAGAATTGTGTGAAGGCTATCTCGATAGCACAGATGGCAGATAGTTTATGCTAAATCAAAATAGATTTGGTGAAAATGAAATCTATCATTAATAAGAATTGATTGGCTGTAGGATGAATGAAAAAAGGGATTAAACTTGTGATTCTTGAGATGTGTCTGTTAGGAGATGAGGACATTGGTGAGCATAAAGGTTTCTTTGTACTATAAACCTAATTTGCATTTGGTCTCCCAGAAATCGTTTTTGAAGTTCTTATCATCTCACCTTTTGGGGGAGCATCTACTAAACCAACATATACAAGTACATGTCAGTGTGATTTTTAATGAAAGGGTCATTTCATAGAAGAAAAAACAAAAAAGAAAATAAAAAATAAGTGGATTTCTTTTAGACTATGCTGTATAAATATATCACAGAGCAAAGAATACTTCACTCACTTTATATTTGTCTGTATTCTGTTAGAGCTTTTATTAGAATTTCTTTGTTGGGCAACCCTCTCAGGTCCCCTCCATCTTTGGGAGATTTTTTACTATCACTCAATAAACTTTGCTTTGCTACCCACCAAAAAAAAAAAAAATTCTTTGTTAATGTTATAAACTTGTAATAAATATGTATATCTTGTTGTCATATTTAAATATGACTTGATTTGATTTTGGCTCAGATCATGATCTCAGAGCCATGAAATCAAACCCTGAGTCAGGCTCCGTGCTCAGTTTGGAGTTTGCTTGTCCCTCTCTTGCTGCTCCTTGCTCCTGCTCACTTATGCTCTCTCTCTCTCAAATAATAAATAAAATCTTTATAAGAAATAAAAAAAAATAAAGTGATGGCTTGGGCCATAAGATGGAGTTACTCAGTTTTCCTGGTTGTCTTCCATATATACAATACATATACATGCTATTAGACTTGTTTGTTATTCTCCTGTTGATCTGCTTTTTTTTTTTTTACATTGGGGAGAGGTATCAGCCAAGAACGTAGAAGAATAGAGGAAAATTCTTTTTACTCCCCCGCAAATCAGAACAGATTTTCCCTATTTCACACCTAAATGGGGAAAAAATGCCATTAAAGTTGACATCCTCTGTTCTGTTCATTTTAATTCTCTCATTGGTACTGAACTATACAAGCCTAAATAGAACAGGTTAATTTCCTAAATATTTTACTTCGTGAGGTTTATTAATAAATAGATAAACTAGCCAGAGGGAGTAGTAACAAAATACTACTTACCAATGTAAGATTTAAAAAAATTCAGAATGTTACCAGATGAAAAACATTTTATTGCATATAAATTTAGAAACATGCTTTTGAGGACCTGAATTTGAGAAAATTTATCATCTCTTTTTTATTTACTGAAAATAGTGATATTTCAGGCACATACTTCAAAACCAGTTTGTTTAAATGCAACCCATGCTAAGAAGTTTTACATATGAAGACAGAAGTTTTGGTAATAAAGTTAAAGAAAAAAAAAAACAGCTGAGAAAATTAAATTAGGATTTATAGATTAAATTACCATGAGTAGTCAGATAAGTATAAGGGACCTGGAAATACAGATATACAAAATGACCTGAGATAAAAGCATGGATCCAGAAAAGAATTTCTCTAGCCGTAAGTCCAACCATGATGTTCTGGATGCTTGAGTGTGATATTTACATAAGTATTTGCTTCAATATTGCTTCATCAAATCACAACACTTATTATGTCATTAAAATTAATAATCTATAATATAATCATGCAAAAATAATTAGATCATTGAAATGAGTGTCCAGGTAACACGTATTTCTTCAACTAAAAAAAATGACATTACTTCTATTAAGATTTTTTTTCAGTGTTTTGGAATAATTATGTGAAATAGCTCTGCAGATGCTTTAAATTAGGTTTCTGCTAAAGCAGATATCAGTACAAAGACTTGGGTACAAGTAGTCTATCTACAATGTAATCCAAGAAGGTACAAGTGAGAGAATAATAAAGTTAGGGAATGGAGAAAAGCGAAGAACCTATATAAATGAGCAGATTATCACTGTTAGCAAGAGACATCAAACCATTGGGAGCCTGTAAGAGACTATGTGGAACACGCCTCTAAATTATTCCACAAGAAGATGGGTATGCTAGTGTTAGGGTAGAAGAATTTTCTCTACCTTTCAAGGTCCTTCTAGATGGACTAAGAACCAAATTGACCTGAAACAGATTAACAGGAGAAAATCAAATTTAATAGCCTATGTACAGGGAATCCACACAGACATGAAAATTCTAAAGACATTCAGGCTTATATTATGCTTCTATGAATTAAGGAGAGAGGTAAGAGTCTGAGGATACAAAAGGGAGAAAGACCATTAGCAAGAAGATGAAAGATGTTTGGAAACAAAGCTTTCCCTATTATGAAGATAAGTTTCTTAAGAAGCATCTCTGTTAATAGTCTCTTCCTAATACAAGGAGGCAGTTGAAGGGGAGGTAAAGAGCTTTTTCTGAATCTGCAGGGTTTTGATTGCTTATAAATCAAAACCATGTCCTTGTCAAAATGGCCCATCTTGGGGTGGCCTGCCCTTGGCCCCTATACTAGTGAGGATTGCCCTTGGGCCATTGACTCCTTCACTCTTTTAGATTCTACTTGGTCACAGCAAACAATCTCCTGCAGCACATAAAGAAGGCTTCCCCCAAATTCCTAACCAAGAAGTGGAATAATTTGAGCATTTGAATTAGGAAGCTATCAGCATGCCCAAACTCTGTACCTCTACCACTATCACAACTTTAGGAAACTCATATGGGCCAAAAGGATATAAGACATCAACAGTATCTGCTCAAAATGATGATTCCACACCTAAAACCTAATGTAGAGTCACCAAGTGTTGAAAATAGTATATTTGCTTTCTTAGAATGAGCTCTTCAATTTAATCATGTCATCTGTAAAATCTGTGTGATAAATGGATAAATGCATGGTTTTTGTTATTGTTGTTATTGTTTTATTATTATTATTATTATTATTATTATTATTATTTTGGTTTGGTTTTTGAGGATCATTGTTTAGGCAAAAAGATTTAAATTAAAAGATTATGGCCACATATTCGGTATTGGTGTATGAGTCTGGGGTGTGAAGAACTTAAAAATTTCTCCTAGAAAGATAAAGAAGAAATATAATAAAAGCAGGGATTTTTTTTTCTTACTTAATCCTTTTGGTGTCATAAATGTCTAGCCCATCATTTGCCAGGAATCAACTTTGTGCTAGAAAAATCTGAGTAATTTTACTGCTGTCAAAAACCAACCTCTGTGCTCCAGAGCCGAAATATGTAATGTGAAAACAAGTTTGAGTATAAAGGGGGTAAATAATAGCTTTTCTACTTTGCCAGGCAAAAGGAGGGCAGAGGAAGGGGCTGCGGGTTTATAGGGAAATACAGAGAAGAGACTGGGGGTTTTAATAGAGAAATATAGGATGGAGCTTGTTTCAACAGGAATTGTGTACATGTTGCCACCCACTTTCTTATGTTTTCAGGATGGTACCAGATTCTTGAAACAAAAGACTTAAGGGAAGAGGGGAAGTTTGAAGAAGAGAGGAAAAAGGTTACTTAGTTTAAAACTGAGCCTCGTTGAAGCATTAATGCAGTCATTTTGATTTTTGTTCACGTTATGGTTTTAAGCAGTGTTTCATTAAGGGAGTTAAATACCTCAATGTACTGAATTTTCTTAAATTTAATGGAAAAAGAAAAAAGCCCTTTAATTTATGTTTTATTTTAAGAAACTGGTCAGAATTCTATCCAAGAAATAGAAATCAATATAATGTTTTGCACTGTTGCAAGACGACATATAGGAGCAAAATGTAAAACAGGTACACCTGTCATTTAGCTTGGACTTCAGAAATACTTGTAAACACTACAGGAGCAGAAAAGTTTTCCTTTCTTCCCTTCTAGGTTCTTTGGCTGGCCTAATAATTAAATTGATATAAGACAGTTGAACAGGAGAAAAAGAAAGAAGTTTAATAACACGTGTAACTCTTGTATACCTGGAGAGACCCAGGAAAACTGAGTAACTCTCCAGAATGGCCCAGGCTGTCACTTTAAATACCATCTTCAGTTAAAGACAAAAGAAGATGATGGGAATGGGGAATCAGTTATGGAAGGTTGGGGGTGGGGGTTGTCAATAAACAAGGGTAATGTGGTTATGCAGATTTAAATTCTCATCTTCTTTATCGATAAGAGTTTCTAGAGATTGAATCATCCCTTTATTTCCTGAACACAGTTAGGGTGGTACCTCTTACAAATGGAGATTTCCCTTAAAAAAGTAAATGCCTTTTACAAAAGGGTAACTTCTCAGTTTTCAAAGCTTCCCCTGGGTCTGCCATTTCTTAAAAATAACAAGTTAACAAGTTTAAAATAATCCTCATGCCTAAGAGACACATTTTGGGGTGCAAATTCTGCTCTTCAATACTTTGTACTTAAAATGAGAGAATATCTGTGTTCACAAGATTGCCAGGTACTCTTTAAACTATGGAATTACTCTCCTTCAAATTCAATAGGAAGAGCAAAATGTTCATCAAGGCAAGTAGGAAACTTCATGCACAATTTCTCCGTCATTTTAATGGAAATTCTGTATTTAACTCCCCAAGCTCTCAATAAGCACATCTCTTAAGAAGATGCTTTAATCTATTTGTTTTTGAAGTTTGATATTTCTTCTATGAAAATTACTTTGCTACTGAGTTGTTTTTATTCAATTCTGAAGAAGTGAAGCATAGCCATTTTAAGCAAGTGTCTTTTTAAAAATACATCAAAAAGGCAAATACCATTAATGAATAACATTAGAATTTTGAAAATCCAATAAAATGTAATAAGCATGTTGTTTTCAAATATAAGAATATACATATGTATACCTATATTTATATCTCTGTATCTGTATGTATTCTTCAGTATTCATTCATCTTACTGCAAAAAACAACTAATGAGAGTTTGGCAAAAGAAACAAGATTTAAAAAAAGGAAATAATAAAAAACAGGGTGTGACAATTTTTTTTCGAAACAAAGAGGTACAAATTTCCTGATTTAAAAGACCACCAAGGGGCATCTGGGTGGCTTGGTCATTAAGCGTCTGCGTTCGGCTCAGGGCATGATCCCAGGGTCCTGGGATCAAGTGCGACGTCGGGCTTCCCGCAGCCTGCTTCTCCCTCTCCCACTGCCACTGCTTGTGTTCCCTCTCTCACTGTTTCTCTCTGTCAAATAATAAATAAATAAAATCTTTAAAAAATAATAAAAAATAAAAGACCACCAATTGCCAGTTTAATGGTGGGAATGAAAAATGACACTGCCACATTGAAAAACAGAATGACAGCATCTTCTCAAGTTAAACATTCATCTACTTGTAGGTATTTATCTAAGAGAAAGAGAAATATATGTCTACACAAGATGGTATGTACATGTTCATGGAAACTTTATTCAAAATAATCAAAAATCCAGAAACCACCCAAATGCACATTAATTTGTGAATGTATAAGCAAATTTTGTATAACCATATAATGAAATACTACTCAGCAACAAGGACTAAACTATTGATAAAACATCAAACTGGATGAATCTCAAGAGCAATATACTAAGTTGAAGAAGCCAGATACAAAAAACTGTGTTATTATATGAAATTCTAGGAAAGTCAAAACTATGATAACAGAATAGGGTGATTGAAATGTTTTAATTCATGAATGAAAGGGTAGTTACATGATTTTATACATTTGCCAATCTTGAAGAATTATACATTTAAAATTGAAGAATTTACTGAATATATATTTCACCTCAAAGAAGTGACTACGCACCAGGGATATCACTGTGCAATTTCAGGGCTTTTGGGACAAAGAAAAAATGCTATAGGGCTTCTGAAAACAAAAGCCCAAACAGGAGACATACAAATGATTGGTTAAACTGAAATTTAGAATTTTATGCAGGAATGGTTTTCTTATATCAAATTTAGTAACTAATGATTTATCAATGGAAAGGTAGAATAAAATTGTTTCCTGACTTGTAAGGGCAAAAAAACTACATCAAATCAGTATCTCCCATGAACCACTTCCAGAAAGATTCTGGCTGATGTGCTATAAAAAGTGTATAAACCAGGAACATATTTAAATAGCTAATCCAGGAAAGAAGGGATCATATATTTGGAGATGGATGATGGATTTCCCAAGATTATGACCAAGGAATTCTAGTCACTATAGCTGGGTAATGGACCTAGAGAGCAGTAACTTCCAACTGGAGCATGAGAAACTCAGGTTCTGATATGATATTAATTAGAATTTGTTCAAGGAATCAGAAAACATTCTATGTAATCCATGTCAGAAGAATTTGAGTAGATGGAGTTGTAGGCTGTCACATCTATTTGGAGACATTAAGGAGTGATGGTCAGGAGACATACCACTGAAGGGCTCAGCCTGAAGCACCAAGGCAGATGGTTCTCAAAAGCTACCTAAGCAGGAAGTTACTGGTATTGCTATTGGTATTCTTAATTTAAGGGAGTTCTTGCAATTTCACCTTTTGGGTGGAGAGAGGCTGGTTCTATGGACACCATAGTCCTACTCACATAGGCCCAAGCATCTGGGTAAACAACCTCCTTGACTAGTATCCTGTCCCTTCTGCCTTTGGAATCTTACATGAGTACTTATTGGCCCATTCTAACTTGGAACCATATGAGTAAAAAGGTATTGAGAACTGTAGGTCTTGGCGTCTATTCTGAATTGTTGAAGAGAGTTTTGAGGCATTGGTGGTAATGCAAAATTTACAGAAATGATATCTTCAATAAAAAATAATTCACGTTAGAAAAATTTTGTTATGTTGGAAATAGAGTTAAAAAATATATTTGAAAATTAATCTCATTCAATGAATAGAAAATAAATGAAAACAAGAAATTAATGATTAACTCCAAGGAAATCAAAATTTGTCCAAGACATTTAGAAGAATAATTACAGTGTACTCTAAGGCACAGCTTAAATTTAATGTCACTATACAATATAAACATTATATTATGACTTAACCAAAATTTATTTTTTAACTATATATGAACAATGGAGAGTAGAATATTATTTGTGTTGGCTGGGAGTGGCAGCAGGATACCTAAATTCTCATCTTCCATAATAAATACTAATAACTTATGTCTAACATTGGAAAGAAAATAATGAAAAATATCAATACCACAGCAATTTCCCTGACTTTTAATGATTAACAGACATGCCATCTCCAATATGGTATGGATCTTATTCTTTAGGTATACTCCTTTGGGCACTGCATTAACTGTTCCCTATTTTATTCATGTGTTACTTAGAATTTGCTTTGCCAATCCTTCATTACTCTAATCCAGTTATAGTTATTAATTTTTCATATTACATTCCCTATTACATGTTGAAAGTACTCTGTGGTTTCTGTCTCCTTATTAGACCTTAACTGATATATTCGTTAAGATTAACTTCTTAAAATATCATTAAAGTATTAAGTGGAATGCCATTTTGAATAAAAGTAAAGTGCATTAAAACTCAAATGGTATGATGTTTTTCTGAAATCCAAATATTTAAACAAGAATAATCTATGTTTTATTTTTTAAAAATTTTTAATAAGATTTTATTTTATTTATTTGAGAGAGGGAGAGCAAGCATGAGCAGGGAGGAGGGACAGAAGGGAGAAGAAGAAACAGACTCCTTACTGGGCAGAGAGCCTACCCCGGGGCTCAATCCCAGGACCTTGAGATCATGACCTGAGCCGGAGGCAGATGCTTGACCAGCTGAGCCACCCAGGCACCCTAAGAACAATCTACATTTTAAAAGAATATTCTTGGAGGGCGCCTGGGTGGCTCAGTGGGTTAAAGCTTCTGCCTTTGACTCAGGTCACGATCTCAGGGTCCTGGGATCAAGCCCCTCATCGGGCTCCTTTCTCAGCAGGGAGCCCACTTCCTCCTCTCTTTCTCTGCCTGCCTCTCTGCCTACTTATATCTCTCTGTGTCAAATAAATAAATAAAAACTTAAAAAAAAAGAATATTCTTAATTATATTTCAAAGACATTTGAGAAGGATATGAGATAAAAGAACACATTAACATAATTATCTGTTTATTGTAGTACTGTCCAGTGTTGTGTAATGAGACATAAATATGCATCATCTCCTTTGCTCAGTATAGGGGGAAATAACAGTATTATTATTGGACTGGAAAATAATAATAATGCTATTATTATTATTATTCTCTGGAGTTCTTTTTCAAAAAAATGGACTAGTATAATGACAGATACTGTGCTGTGTAAGTGTATCCTTACAGCCTGTCATAGTTTTGAAAAACAGCCAGTACATGGTTAAACTCTACTTGAAACTATATTGTTACAAAATTTTCCATCATACTCCTACTTTGGAGCTTTTACTATTTAAAGGTAATGAGCTTGAAACTCTTCCCTGGTGTATTCAAAGACTCATCCAGTTGATTGAATGAGCTAGTTGTTTTTCTTCCTGTCTTTTGGCAATTTAAATAGTTGTCTCGCCTTCATGGGTTCTTACACTTCTTGAGGAGAAGGAAAATTAGAACATAATAAATATTGCTAACTTCAAAATTGTTTATGCTGACACTTCTTTATAAAGAATTATAACTACTTATGTCCTTATAGCAGTCTGAAAATAAAATGCAACAGCTTATAAGTCATTAATACACTAGTTAAAATAAGAGAAATGTTATTAAAACATGTTATAAAATTTTGAAGTAGTGAAAATTTTCAATGCAGTTTTTGTGCATATGTATTAATGTTATTTGGAAGGCATATTATTGGCCTGTGTCACAAAGTAGATTTGATTTTTTTATCTGGTTTATTTGTTAAAAGCAATATTTATCAAAGTAAAATAAATTGATCAATTAAAAATTTGTAAGTTCCATGTAAATAAATACAAGTAAATTATAATTGTTTACATTCAGGTAGTATAACAGAGTTATAGAAGTAGAAAATTAAGCAACTAAAACGATCACTGCTGTTGGTTAAATAGGTCAAAAATATAAATGGTTTGCTCAGCTTAATATCAATTAATGAGAAGAAAGTACCATAATTCATTTTCTTATTATTCCAATGCTCATTCCTTTATGTCACAATATCATGCATATATTCATTTATTAAATACATCTATTATGGGCTAGCTTATGTCCCACTATAATTTCTATGTTGAAGTCCTAATCCCCAGTATCTCAGATATGATAGTGTTTGTATGTAGAACCTGTAAAGAGGTAGTAATTAAGGTAAAATGAAATCATATGTGTGGGCCCCAATCCATTATGACTGATGTCTTCATAGGATAAGGAGATTAGGATGCAGACACATATGCACATAAAGGGAAAGAACAAGTGAAGACACAGTGAAGGGGTAGATATTTGTAGTTTAAGGAGAGTAACCTTAGAAGAAACCAAACCTGCCAATACCTTGATTGTGGAATTTTAGCCTCCAAAACTTTGAGAAAATAAATTTCTGTTGTTTAAGCCACCCAGTCTGTGGTGTTTGTTATGGTGGATATAGGAAATTACTACAATATCTATAAGCCAAATGTCATGCCAGACAAATAACAAATAGGAATAAGACAGTAACACAAAAAAAATTCTGGAAACTAATTCTGGCAGTGACTACTTAAATAAACCAGGAAACACACACAGACACACACACACACACAC
>LNAC01000162.1:2732084-2761088 GCA_002007465.1 Ailurus styani | reverse complement strand
ACCCACCCAGACAGTAGTTACCATATGATCAGAGTTTACTGAAAACATGCCTCAAGACTTTATACATGGAATATGAATTCCTCTTACCTGCTCTGCTGATTAGATTATGCCCTAATATCCCTGTTGAGAAGTAATGTAATGACAAATGAAAACATAAAATTTCAGTTGTTTATAATATACTTTTTACAGAATTGCTATATACAAACAAAAAAATAGACAAATAATAGTTCTCCAGATTCACTGATAACCACAAAATGAGAACACATGTGTAACCTCCACCCTCATCAAAAAATAGAATGTTGCTAACACTTAAGAAACTTGTAACATGCTACCTCCCAGTTATTACACTTTCCAAAAGTAACCATAATTCTGACTTCATATTAGTTTCATAGTTGAATTTTCTAAATATATTTATTATGGATTCACCTCTTATTGTTATTAATTATTATTATTATGACATAATCTTAAAAGTATATGTGTCTAATAACAGAGCTTTGGACATATAGCAAAACCTGAAAATTGAAAGCAGAAAGGGATAAATCCACAATTTAAGACTGAAATTTCAAGAAACATCTGTTAGTAGTTCAGAGAACATTTATAGAGAAAACAAATACAGATATAAATGATCTGTATTATATTATCAACCAGTTTTCCTAATTGACATTTATAAAACATTCTACAAGACACCATAAAATCATGGTGCCAGGGAAGGCCAACTGGGGAGATGAGACTTACATGACCATCAGTTAGTAATAAGTCCTCCCATTCAGCAGTGTCAGTGAAAACCACATGGAGAACATAAACTTCCAACCCATCTAGTAGTAATGAGATGCCCATCTCCTTCTAAGCTAAGGTAGAATCAGAAGAGGCCTACTGGAGAATTGGGAATTTCATCATCAGAATGGTAACAAAACCATTTGCACCACAATGTCAGTGGAGTCAGTGTGGGAAACCAGAACTCCCACTCCTGCCTAACAGTAACAAAGAGCTGAGTCTCCTTGAGTGTTAGTGCAGAATAAGTGGGGAACCAGGACTTCTCTTTCCATCTGGCAATAATGAAGTTTTATGCAACACCTAACCTGTTTGGAGCAGTGTCACAGAAAGCCTGTTAAGGTCTTAAGATGATAATAGTGACTCATAACATAAGGCAGAAATGTCAAGCTTTTAATTATGAATTGTTCATTATATCAAAAACTAGGAAGATGTGAAACCTAATGAAAAAGATGACCAATAGATGCCAACATTGTAATGACAGAGATATACGACTTATCTGAAAAATATATAAAATAGTCATGATAAACATGTTTAAGCAAGCAATTGCAAAAAGGCTTGAAATAAATACTAAAACTAGAAGCAAAGAGATAAAACACCTCAGCAGAAAAATAGAAAATATAAATAAGAGCCAAATGGGAATTTTAGAAGAAAATATTCAACTACCAAAATGTAAAGGTCCATGGGTAAAAAGGCCAGTGGATATGCTTAATAGTAGAATGAGATGGTGAGAAAAATGGATCAGAGCCTGAAGGTAAGACAATAGGAATTATATAATCATTGTGAGGCTACAGCAAAAGATCTACCTTTAGTGTTATCAGAGGCTTAGGAGAACAAGAGAAAAGACGGGCAGAGAAATTACTTGAAGTAACAATGGAGGAAAACTTCTGTAATTTGGCAACAGACATAAACCTACAGATTTAAGAATAAACACCAAACCTAAAGATATTCATGCCTTCAAGATAAATCATCATTTAATTTCTGAAATTACATCTTAACGATAGAGGAAAGACAAAATGAGAGCAAGTTTCCTTCAGAAACAACAGAGGCCAAGGAAGCGGCACAATATTTTTCAAGTCCTGGAAGAAAAGAATTGCCAACTCAGAATCTATACCCAGTGAAAAAATTCTTCTGGAATAGAAGGGAAATCAAGACATTCTCAAATAATTGAAAACTAAGAGAATGTGTCACCAGCAGATCTAATCTAAAAGAATGGATAAAGGAATTTCTCTAAAGAGAAATGAAATACAAAATGAAGGAAATATATAATATTAGGAAGAAAGAAAAGAATAAGAAAAAATATCAGCAAACAAAATATACCTATCTTCTATGAGTTCTCTAATTGTTGACATTGAATAAAAAATTACAATACAATTGATTTTGTTCTAAATGTATGTGGAAGAAATATTTAAGAACAATATATTAGAAGCAGGGATGGGTAAAGATGTAAAAGACATAAAATTTCTGTACTTCACTTGAACTTGTTAAAAGATGACACCACTTGGTGCACGGGGCCCCTCGCTGCCGCTCGCTTGGCCCGCGGAAAGAGTGCAGGGCCTGGGCCACACCACGCCATGGCCCATGCTTTTTGGCCGCCCGGAGGTGTGCGGTCAGCCCTACTCCCCCCATTACCGCCTCTTCTTCAAGAATGTAGCTGGTCACTACGTTTCCCCTTTTCATGATATTCCTCTCAAGGTGGATTCAACAGAGGAAAATGTCATTCCTACAAAGAGAGCACGAAATGATCAATGTGAGAATTTGTTTAATATGGTTGTAGAAGTACCTCGGTGGACAAATGCTAAAATGGAGATTGCCACAAAGGAGCCATTGAATCCCATTAAACAAGATATAAAGGATGGCAAACTACACTATGTGGCAAATATCTTTCCTTGCAAGGGTTATATCTGGAATTATGGTGCCCTCCCAGAGACTTGGGAAGATCCCCATCGAAAAGATAAGAGTACAGACTGCTGTGGAGATAATGATCCTATTGATGTTTGTGAAATAGGCTCAAAGGTTCTTTCTTGTGGAGAGGTTATTCATGTGAAGATCCTTGGAATTTTGGCTCTTATTGATCAGGATGAAACAGATTGGAAAATAATTGCTATCAATGTGAATGATCCTGAAGCCTCAAGGTTTCATGGTATTGATGATGTTAAGAAATACAAACCAGGTTACTTGGAAGCTATGCTTAATTGGTTTAGATTTTATAAGGTGCCAGAAGGAAAACCAGAAAACCAGTTTGCTTTTAATGGAGAATTCAAAAACAAGGCTTATGCTCTTGAAGTTATTAAACCTACTCATGAATGTTGGAAAACATTGCTTATGAAGAATTGTGATGGAGGGACCATAAATTACACCAACGTGCAGGTATGTGACAGCCCTTTCCATTGCACTCAAGAGGAAGCAAGATCAATAATTGAACTGGTGTCATTGTCACCAAATAAGGGAATTGAAGACGCAGAGCAAGTGTGGCATTTCCTTGGCAAGTGATTTGAACATTTGAAGTTCTGCCATCATTTTCCAATCTCCATGGACTCCATGACTCCCTCTCCCCAAGTGCTAGCAACAGGCAGATCTATGAGAATTTACTGACTTCCTGTTGAAACTTCTTTTTTTCCCTCAAGCCTTTTTTGAGACATACAATATGTAAATAAAGACTGATATTTAAAAAAAAAAAAAGATGACACCAGTAGACTGTAGTAAGTTTTGTATATAAGTTGTTATACCTAGAGCAACCACCAAAAAGTTCTATATAAGGAAGGATATAAATATACAAAAATACAGAAAAATAGAAATTGAATTTCTAAAAAATATTAATCATCATCATCAATATTAAAGCAGGAAAAAGAAAAAAGAAATGCAAGAGAGAATAGAAAAATATAAAATGACATACTGAGGACCAATCTTATCAATAATTACACTAAATGATTAAATATAAATGGTCTAAATTCACCAAATAAAAGATAGATTGTCAGAGTGCATTAAAAAACCTGACCCAAGGGGCACCTGTGTGGCTCAGTTGAGTGTCTGACTCTTGGTTTTGTTCAGGTCAAAATCTAGGGGTCGTAAGATCAAGCTCCATGCCCGGCTCCACACTCAGTGGGGAGTCTGCTTGAGATTCTCTCCCTCTCCCTCTGCCACTCTCCTCACTCATGCCTGTTCTCTTTCTCTCTCTCAAATAAATAAATATTCAAATAAAAAAAAGCCTGACCCAATTATTCGCTGTCAACAAAAATCTCAATTGAAGTACAATGATATAAGCAGGTTGAAAGTAAAAGGATGAATAAAGATATACCATGTAAACTTGAATCAAAGGAAAAGAAGAGTGGCTATAATAATAGAAAAGTAGATTTCAGAGCAAAAAGAAAAAATTATCAGAGACAGAGAGGGACACTATATAACAGTAAAAGTCTACCAAGAAGACATAGCATTCGTCAAAGTGTATGCACCAAATGGAAGAGCTGCAAAATATGTGAAGGAAAATTGATCAAACTGAAAAGAGAAATACACAAATTCATAGTTATAGTTGAGCACTCCTCTCTGAACAATTTAACCAACCAACTAAATAGAATTTCAGCAAGTATATATAAAAACAATACCATTAAACAATAGGATCTAATGAAATATTTCTAGAACATTTTAGCCAACAGCAAGAGAATACACATTAATTTCAAGTGCCCGTAGAACATGTAGGCTTTTGGGCGCCTGGGTGGCTCAGTGGGTTAAAGCCTCTGCTTTCGGCTCAGGTCATGATCTCAGGGTCCTGGGATCAAGGCCCGCATTGGGCTCCCTGCTCAGCGGGGAGCCTGCTTCCCCCTCTGTCTCTCTGCCTGCCTCTCTGCCTCCTTGTGATCTCTCTCCCTCTGTGAAATAAATAAATAAATAAATCTTAAAAAAAAAAAAAAAAGAACATGTAGGCTTTTAAAAAAATCCTCAAAAATTTAAAAGCTTAGAAATCATACAGAGCGTGTTCTTGAATCACAATGAAATCATACTAGAAACCAATAACAGAAAGAATAATTTCCAAATACATAGAAGCTAAAATATACACTTAAAAATAATCAATGGGTCAGAGAAGAAAAATCAAAGTAAAATTTAAAGATACATTCAAACGAATGAAAATGAAAAGACAACATACCCAAATTTGTGGTACACAGCTAAATCAGTGCTGAGAAGGAAATGTACAGCAATAAATGCAGACATTAGAAAAAAACTTCAAATAAATCATGTACACTCCCACTTCAAGAACAGAGAAAAAGATGAGTAAAATAAACCCAGAGCAAACAAAAGGAAGGAAATGATAAATATGACATCAGAAACCACTGAAATAGAAAATAGAAAAAATATACAATGGAAATCAATCAATGAAACAAAGAATCCATTCTTTGAAAAGGTCAATAAAATTGACAAACTTCTAGCATGGCTGGCAAGCAAAAAGAAGAAAAAATTACCAATATCAGGAATGAAAACAGGATATCAAGACAGACCCTGCAGACATTAAAAGGATAAAAAGGAAATACTAAACAACTCTAAGACAGGTAAATTTGACAACTTGGACAAAATGGACTTATCCTTTGAGAAACTGTTCTGCAACTCACCCAAAATAAAGTAGATAATTTGAAGAGCCATAAATCTATAAAGGGATTAGACTTATAATTTTAAACTTTCTACAAAAGAAATCTCCAGGTCCAGATAGTTTCTATGAAGAATTCTACCGAACTTTTAAAGAATTAATACAAATTCTATATAATTCTTTCAGATAGTTAAAGAGGAGGAAACACTTCTTAATTGATTTTTTGAAGCTATTATTATACTAATACCTTATACCACATAAAAAAGTCCCCCTCATCCCTAGAGAGTAGTGTCACTTAAGAATATAGACACAAGAATATTTAACAAAATATTAGCAATATACAACATGTAACAATTATATATATTGACCCAGTGGGGTCATTCTAGGGATGCACAGCTGGTTCAGTATTCACAAATTGTTTAATGTCATTATTAATAGAAAAATGACAGGAAAGAAAAATGACATGACTATGCCAGTCTATGCAGAAAAATCATGTGAAAAATTTCAGCACTCATTTATGATAAAAACTCTCAGAAAAATGGGAATAGAAGTGAACTTCCTCAACTTGACAAAGAATTTTTTCAAAAAACCTACAGTTACCATTATATTTAATGGTGAAAATCTGACTAGGAGACCCATAATTGTAGCCTAATCAGGAAAATAATAAAATTGACCAGGGATATAAAAGCCATTGACCCTGCATAGTTCTGGGGTCCTTTTCTACTTTGGGGTCTAAAAACCCTGTAAATCACCTGTATTTTGAGACTAACAGAGGTGAAGCGGGACATTGAGACACTGATATTTCACCTAGAGAGACTTTGAAGTGTCACCCAAAAGAGATTGTTTCAATTAGTTGTGGTAAGGAGTTGTATTCCTATTCTATTGCTACTGTAACAACTTACCAAAAACATAGTGGCTTAAAACAACACAATTTCATTACCTTACAATTCTGAAGGTCTGAAATCCAAGATGAGTGTTAGTAGGCTGAAATAAGGCATTAGTGGAGTTGTGTTGCTTCTGAAAGGTCAAAGGAGAAAATTTGCCCTTGCCTTTTCCAACTTCTATAGGCTGCCTTCATGTGCTGGGTTATGGCCCCTTTCTCCACCTTTGATTCCAAAAGTGTAACAATTTCAAGTCTTTATCTCTGGTTCTAACCCTTCTGCCTCCCTTTTATAAGGACCCTTGTGATTACAGTGAGCCCACTGGTTAATCCAGAATAACCTGTCTACTACAAGATGCTTCATTTAATTACATATGCAAGGTCCCTTTGGTCATGTAAAGTAAAATATTCACAGGTTATGGGAATTGAGGAAAGGGCATTATAATGCCTGCCATGAAATTTGAAGTTGGAATAAATCAAATACATACAAAAAATAAAATTTATCACATGGACCAAAAGTTATCATTGTTATTTGCTTATTTATTTTTCCTCTTATCAAAAAGGAGACAAATCTTTTAGAAAAGAGAAACTACATATTTTTCACCATATCTGAGAATACAGATTTTCTCATTAGGTAAGAATACCACATCCCCACCCCCACCCCCGCCAAAAAACAACAAAAATCCTCCATAAATTTCTTTTGCATTTTGCACAGTATCCCAGCCTTTTACAGTGTAACTAAAATATGAAAATAACACATTCTTTCTCTCTCTCTCCCTCTCTCTCTCTCTCTCACATACACACACACACACACACACACACATACACACACACACCCCCACAGGTACACACATGAGAACAAAAAATTTAGTCCAGGTGGAGTTTAAGGTTGAAATCATGTTTCAGATAAATTCACTAAACATTACAAGTTTATGGAATAATGAGGCCATTGATATTTATCAAATTTGTTTATTGTAAAAGTGTATGTAAGGAATCTACTTTGGTGAAAATTGTCTAGATTAGATAAAAGGATACATGAATGAATAAAGTCTGATATGATAGTGTAGTTTAATAAACAAGAAATCTTCTCAATAAATATATTAGGTAAATATATATATATTTATATATATAATATATATATTTATATATATAATATATATATTTATATATATAATATATATATATTTATATATATATAATATATATATATATAAATATATATATACATCTCAATAAATATATCAGGTAACAATTGCTCAGTGCCACAATCAAAGTTAAAGATTTCAGGCCAAAGAGGGAATATTTGTGGGAGTAGTAATTGTCAAGATTATGTAAGATCAGGAGTCTATGATCACTGCAAGAGATGTGAATCAGAGATTTATTAAAACCCTTTACATTTTCTTACATTTCTTTATGTATTCATAATGTTTCGTAACACAGACATCACAGATAAAGTTTTCTCCAAGCACTGTTCGCTAAAGTTTTTTGGAAAAAATTCTTTGCAATTAATTTTTTATTTTTTTTTTAACACAACAAAATTCAATTTATGGGTAGCTATTTAACAACCATATACTTTGCAGAATAATATAGTTATTGTATTAATTTAAAATAAATATATAGAGAACCTAAGTTCAATATAGTTTCTTTGGTCTGCTGTTTGATATATTCAACTGCTCTGTAAGTCAGCTTATGAGTCATTACTTCAGCAATCATTCTTAGTTTTTTACCCAATATCTATTGTTCTCTTTTGTTCTTTTTTTTTTTTTTAAAGTATTGGGTGATTCTAAGTATCACACTGAATTGGACTTCAGCCACATTTTTTTTTTTAAGATTTTACTTCTTTATTTCACAAAGAGAGAGATTACAAGTAGGCAGAGAGGCAGGCAGAGAGGAGGAAGCAGGCTCCCTGCTGAGCAGGGAGCCTGATTCGGGGCTCCATCCCAGGACCCTGAGACCATGACGTGAGCCGAAGGCAGAGACTTTAACCCACTGAGCCACCCAGGCACCCCTCTCTTTTGTTCTTACTAAAAAAGATCCCAGTCGAAGTACCTAGGTACCCAGCTCAAAATATATACCTTTTAATTGTGGCTCTCTGAGAGGCTTCAGGGTGAGGTTTAGTGCTTCTCAGATAAAAAGTTTCACAGATATCTCCTGTTTGCCTTCTTCTGTCTACTTGGAATAGAGATTGCTACCAGAAGGAGAATCTTGCGACTACGAGGAAACAGTAAACACTATTTTTTTTTTATGTTTAAGCCACTCACATTAGGTTTTTTGTTACTTGCAGCAAATGTATTCTTAATGCAATAACACATTTGTTGTGTTTTAAGTCGCTAACTTTTGTGCAGATTAAAAAAATATCTAGTGCTGGTGTACTCAGTTCTTGAACTATTAGTTCACTCCTATTGAGTTGGTTAGATAACCCCCAGTGGGTTTTTTTTCCCCCCATCAATTCTCTATATTTAAAATTACTGAGGGGCATCTAGGTGGCTCAGTTGGGTGGCTGCCTTCAGCTCAAGTCATGATTCCAGGATTTTGGGATCAAGCCCCACATCAGGCCTCCCTCTCCCTCCCCTCTCCCTTTCCTCTCCCTCTCCCTCTGGTTTTCCCTCTCCCTCTGCTCCTCCTCCTGCTTGTGTGTGCTCTCTCCCTCTCTCTGTCAAATAAATAAATAAATAAGCAAAAATCTAAATAAATAAATAACATTACTGAATCTTCTAAACTGTTGCACTGGTTGTCCTTTAGGCATCTTGTTTTTAACTGAGGGCTAACATTCTACCTAGATAATCTTGTGAAGGTGCAGGAAATTTGAGAGGACCATCCTTAATTATGGTGTATCATTCCAGACATTATTTCTTGATTTTTCTTTCCTACAGTTTGGTCCTCAAGAGATGAACAAAAATAATGGAAGAACTTCCCTATGATGTATGTAATTCTAGATGTTTCTCAATTCAATAAAATAATTATCTGGATAATAAATTGACTGTTTATCACTCAGTCTTGATCCCATATTTTCTCTCTCATTCTCAGGAATGTCATCTTGCTTTCTTCCATTTTTTCCAATATTTTACTTTCTACTATTTCCTTTACTACAAGGTATCAGGCTTCTTTTCCTGAATGTCTTCAAACATCTCTTTTTAATAAAAAGAACCAGATGATACATAGTGATGAATTGTTTAAAAACAATGGCATTAATATTTTCCCTACATGTTGTAAAATAAAAAATGTTGAGTTAAGTCTTATGAAAACAGGGATAGTAGGATTTATAGTACACATATATAAAAGCAAAAATAGAGTAATCAGTTTTCGTAGTAGCATATGTCAGATAGCACAAAGGGTCGGTTTACAAATAAGACACATGAATCTGAGATCTCATTCAATATCACATTTTTATAAATTTTAAGGACATGGATAATTGTGAAGCGTGAGAGATATGGAGAAATCCAGAGTGTCAGCAACACTCCTCATGTCCTTCTTTTTTACAATGTGTCTTACATAGATTTAACATATGCATTCTCACCTATTCTTAAGGAGCATCACTTACACAAAAGGGAGCTATATGAGTTATGAAATATTTCCATTTTATTTTATTGATTTTTTATTTTTTTAAAGATTTTATTTATTTGACAGAGAGATAGAGAGCACAAGTAGGCAGAGAGACAGGCAGAGGGAGAGTGAGAAGCAGGCTCTCTGCTGAGCAGGGAGCCTGATGTGGGACTCGATCCCAGGACCCTGGGATCATGACCTGAGCCGAAGGCAGCCCCTTAACCAACTGAGTCACCCAGGTGCCCTATTTCCATTTTATACTCTGAAAATTATCTAGCCTACACGACATCTCTAAAGAGATATATCAGGTTTATTTACAGGAAGCAATTTAGATGGAGCAGGTACAGTTTGTGTAGAGCTAAAGTATATCCCCCCAAGTTCATATATTGAAACTCTAACCCTCAGTGCCTGAGAATGTGACTATATTTGGAGATCTCTTCTTTATAGCACTGATTAAGTTAAAATGAAATTAAGCTACTTAAATTAAAATTAGGGAGAGCTTTAATCCAGTCTGACTTGTATCATCCTAAAGGGAGGAGACTTGGACATACAAAGAGACATCAGGGTTGCACGTCAACAGAGAAAAGACCATGTGAGGACACAGCAAGAAGGCGGCCATCCACAAGCTGAGAAGATAGGCATCAGGAGAAACCAGACCTGCAAAATCTTGATCTGATCTTGAACTGCTGGTCTCCAGAACTGTAAAAAAAAAAAAAAAAAGATTCTGTTAAGCCACCCCATCTGTGGTATTTTGTTATGGCAACCCTAGAAAACTGATAAGAGTTTTCTAAAACATTCCAAACATAAGGGCTTGCTCACTAAAAAAATATCAGTATGGGTTTTGCAGAAGGCTAGACATTAACATGTTTGCAAGATGATTTGACTAAGGCATCCTTCTGTCCAGAATATCCAAATAGATGGAAAAAATAGACTGCAGGCCTTTTCTTCCAAAAGCCATGGCACTGAAACTCTATTTGGTTTATATCTGAAGATACTATCGTATAGGTGTGTCTGAGGGAAGATTTTAGTATAAGTGTTTGATAGTGAGATTGGTGTAGCACGCTATAGATCATTAGTCAAGAATACAATTAATTTTGATGGGCATTCATCATGGAAAAATAGGCATCAGTTAAAGTAGCAGACTATATATGGGTAACGCAACCTAATGTAAAGTGGAAAAAACAAATTATTTTGAAATTGACCACACGTTTCCATTCTGTATGTTACAAGTACTGAATATAAATGCTTGTTTTAAAAGAACATATACCAAAAAAAAATCATTCCCATTTCAACATCATAGAATAGCTTTCTATGTGGTATGTGGGAGAGGGAAATAACTAAGGCAGAATAAAATGAATTTAAAAAGCCTGAGAATTTTACGGCATACACCAGTGATAATGATGTGCCATGAAATGAGAAGTATTATTAGTTCAACACATCTAAATTCCAACTTTAAAAGCATATATTAATAATAAGATTTAAGCACAGAAAATCCTGAACAAAAACATTAAATAAATTTTAGTCACAAATATGGACATATTTTACAATCAATACTAAAGAAAGTAACCTGAAAAGTATACAAGAACAGAAGATACAGTTTATTTTAGAGAGCTAATTACATAAAACAAGACAGAAATCCAAAGAAATAATACTAAAGGTTTCATTAGCTGCTATTCATAAAAATATCTATTAAAAATGCCTTTTGTGGTTGAAATTCTCATAGGAATTGAAAGGAAGAGAACAACAAGAGCAAGGAAATTGTCTCAAATTTTAGATATCAAATCTAAAAATTCTGGTGACCTACTTACTGATTACACAGGAATAGAAGAGAAGTCAGAGATAACACTGAGGTAAAAAGAAGAAAGGCATTAAAGGTATTATTAGTAAAAAGAAGGAATTAGCAATTCTCTCAGTTACCTACTTATTTGTATATTTATTGCTTATCTTGCCAACAGGACTATACCTTAGGGTAGATATTTTGTCTTTTTCATCTCAGTACTGAAGCATCTAATCCAGTGTATGTTCCTGAAATAATGTACACTTAATAACTAAGGAGTATGTGTGTGATGGAAAGGAATAGAAAGAGGACAGTTTTATCAAATGGCATGGAAGTTCCCTGTAGGCAAGTTGAACTATGGAGTATTAGAGGATCTCGAGCTTCTTCCTCAACCATTTATTTCATGGACTCTTTTAAGTTCTCTTTTAAGACCAAGGCATCTGGGAGTAACAAGCAGACTCTTGTTTCTTACCTTCTCTGGCTAATAGAAGGCGTGGTTTTGTTCTTGTGTTTTCTTCATGCCAAAGAATAACATGAATAAAATTAGATTTTATTTTATGATTTTAAAATGATTTTAACCTATATAAACTTACATGGCAGATTCAGATTACAAGCCCTTTTAAATTCTAAATTTTCTATTGAAACAGTCCCAATAGGCATGCCAGTGATAGGTGATCTATACATATATATGAATGCAGTCCTTTCAGTTACTTGGAATTAAAGTTCTTTCACAAGCAGTGTTCCTCCCTGTCTATTTAGGATTGACAGTGACATTAGTCTTTACTCAGGCGGAGATGCCTGATAACTCACTTCTATCACACACTCCACAGTCATGAAGTTTTAACACAATAGATCAAAGCTGTCGGTTTCTTTTTCACTTCCCTTATGATTGCTGCTTGGAGAAAATGGAGAGAATTAATTCATAAAATAAATTGTTTTTGGATAATTATTCTGTAATAGAATATAAAAAAGCCTCTCAGTTATAATCAAATTCAGAAATATACAGTTATAGGCTTCTAGCCAGCACGTGGTTTTGTTACTGTGGCTATGGTTTCCTCTGGTGTATGCCAGATGTGTGCGTGAGCGCACACACACACACACACACACGTGTGCATGCACATTTTATATGGCAGCATGTCTACTGGTTAGTGATTGGACACTGAGGTCAGAGTTTTTTGGATTGGAATTGAACACTATTATTCATTTACCTGTCTAACCACGGGTTTAATGCTTGTCTATGACTCATTTTTTTCTCAGCTATAAACATTAGTAAAATATGTGTAGAACTAAAATGTATTTATAAAGATTAAAAGAGGGCGCCTGGGTGGCTCAGTGGGTTAAGCCTCTGCCTTCAGTTCAGGTCATGATCTCAGGGTCCTGGGTTTGAGGCCCGCAGGGAGCCTGCTTCCTCCTCTCTCCACTTGCCTGTCTGCCTTCTTGTGATCTCTTTCTCTGTCAAATAAATAAATAAAATCTTTAAATAAATAAATAAATAAAGATTAAAAGAGTTTATATAAAGCCTTTAGACAAGTTCCTGACATAGAGTAAGAACTAAATTAATGTTTCTTAATATCCCAAGGATGTGTGTTTGCATATATGTGAACAGACATGTACACATACATGCAGATGTATACGTACACATGTAACTGCATATTATGCAACTTTGAATTTGGCAAAATTAAGTGAGAGCCTTGACTTGAATTTCACTGAGGTTAAAACTACAACATTTCCTCATCTTCTTTAACCACACACATCAGCTTTTCTTTATGAATTTTACTTTCAATATAGGAAAGTATAAAAATACTCATATATCATAAGCAAATAAAATATTGAAGTAAAAGATTTCTTTAGCCACTGAGGAAAAATGCTGCAGGCTCCATATGCCTTATAACTAGGGTTACCATATCATCCAAAGTAGGGCAGCTTGAGTAAAATGTGTGTGCTTTTAATAATCACTCAGGCAAACCAGGCAGAATTGTCACTCTACTCAATGAGAAGCATATATTTTACATGTTCCAAGGACAAAGACATTTTTAAAAAGAGGTACCAACTTTTCTTGGCAAAATAGTGTCATCTGTGTAGGCTACATATACAGCTCAGATTGAATTTGTAACTCAGATAGAATTGTCAATTTTTTATTTTCAGATTTTTATTATTGTTTATTATTATTATTATTATTATACATAATGCTTTGTGTCACAGTTAAAAACAATTGTTCTAAACTTCCAAGTGCTGCTAAGGTACAGCTGCCAGGATTTAGTGTGGATCACATTGTTTGAGGCGTTTGTTCAGCTGTCTGTTGAATCCCCTGAAACTAATGCTCAGTCTATATTAATGTCGCAGTCCCGGGAAACCTCAGCCTATTCTCTTCTATAATTAATCTTGCAGGTACTGCCTTGACATTATTGGTTCACCAACAGAGCAGAACTGCCTCGGCCATCAATAATAATTCAACGCATTAGGATGAGGCCTGTGTACGGGCCACAGAGGTAGCCAGATCTGCATGATCTCCTGCATTCCTATCCAGTTGATGGGAAACTGCAATTGAAACTAGTTGTTTTGGTGGCTCGATAATTTGTAATAGAGGGGTCTTGGTGTTACTAATTGTTTTGCTTTATGCTTTTCTCCAAATGTAGACACTGCTTGGCACAATGGGAGTGATTGTCTGTTTACTGAATCTTAATATTGAGGCTGTTACAAATTGTCTTTCACAGATGGTGGGAGCTTTTCAGATCGAGAGAGGCAGGGAATTTATTACTCAATATTTCTGTATTACTGATTGGGACGTGAGGAGCATAGACAATCTGTCCTACTGCAGGGTTTGCCGCATGGTTTTTTCCCTCTGCAAAATTATGGCTGGCTCTAGACGTTTTTCTCATTTTGTATAGATAGCAGCTGTGTAATTTCAAGCAGAATGTTTGCTTTGATCCCCCTTCCTTTAATTGAAATCCACAATTATGAGATTTGTTTCTTTTATGTTTGCGAGTTTATTGGTTTAATCTACAAAATGTGCTGTCTTGCTGTCTTACACAGTTAAAGGCTACAGCACAGTTGGGACTTAAATGACAAACATTGGAAGGAGGGGCTTTCTTTTTTTCTTTATTGGTTGGCTGTGGAAAGAAACCAATAGGTAACTTCTCTCCTCAAATAGCAGGCTATGTGACAACCAGATAAACTATTATTCTGTAGAATTTGAAGCTATGTCTCGTGTGTGTGTGTGTGTGTGTGTGTGTGTGNTAAACTATTATTCTGTAGAATTTGAAGCTATGTCTCGTGTGTGTGTGTGTGTGTGTGTGTGTATGTATATGTACAGGTACATATGAATGATTAAGCTCATTTCTAAAAATGCCTCTGTGTGTGTGTGTGTGTGTGTGTGTGTGTGTGTGTCTAGAATGGAAGGGTAGCCAACTGACATAGGATCATCTCTTGGATCAGAGTAACTAGTATCACTAGCCTTAGCACATTTTAGAGGGAAGAGAACAAAGGGCTGTAAAGTAGATAGATATAAAAACAGGACTGTTTGGCCTCTGAGATAATTTCACAACAAATAGCTTCAGTGATTACATGTCAATATGCTCTAGCAATGGATGAGACAGTTGTCCTAAATGGTAAATTTCCAGGTATTTGGAGTTCTTTTGATCAAAATGAATGAAAAAAAAATTCAGGTGAAGAATAAGATTCCATTGCCAAGTTTACATTCTTCCTCTCATAATATGTCACAAATTATAATTAATGTTTTTTAACAACTATTTTTGTTAATATTTTATATGTTATATTTTTTTCTGGTTCAGTATGGAAAATTTTAATTTGGAAATCTGGTCTGTGTCTATGAAAAGGAAATCTCATATTAACAGGTATTAGGTCAATTAGTTTCTAAGTGAATTAAACTTTCTATGCAACACCCTTACCCCACTTCAACTAATTGAATTAGTTTAACAGCCTTGGTATCATTTGGGCATTTCTCGTAAATGCTCACAAGTAATTAATTCAATTTGGCTTCATAAAACAAGGGGTTTTTCACACAACTCTTCCATTTGTTATTGNTAGTTTAACAGCCTTGGTATCATTTGGGCATTTCTCGTAAATGCTCACAAGTAATTAATTCACTTTGGCTTCATAAAACAAGGGGTTTTTCACACAACTCTTCCATTTGTTATTGTTTTTTAGAGGGGGCAAGCAAAACAAGTAGTCATATGAATNAGAGAGAGGAGAGAGGAGGAAGCAGGCTCCCCGCCGAGCAGAGAGCCCGATGTGGGCCTCGATCCCAGGACCCTGGGATCATGACCTGAGCCGAAGGCAGCGGCTTTAACCCACTGAGCCACCCAGGCGCCCCATTTGTTATTGTTTTTTAGAGGGGGCAAGCAAAACAAGTAGTCATATGAATTTTTTTTAAGATTTTTATTTATTTATTTGTCAGAGAGAGAGAGAGAGAGAGCACAAGCAGGCAAAGTGGCAGAGGGAGAAGCAGGCTCCCTGGTGAGCAAGAAGCCTGATGTGGGACTCGATCCCAGGACTCTGGGATCATGACCTGAGCCGAAGGCAGCTGCTTAACCAGCTGAGCCACCCAGGTGTCCTGATATGAATATTTTTTAAAAACTTTATTTAGAACAGCACGTTATGAGTGTGTCTGCAATTCACTGTGTTGTCTCCTGATTATTACATGGTAAGGTCTGAAATCATCCAACTGTAGTATATATTTTTAATCTATATCTGTGTGGGCTATGTATTTTATTTATTTTTTTTTTTAAAGATTTTATTTATTTATTTGACACAGAGAGAGAGATTACAAGTAGGCAGAGAGGCAGGCAGAGAGACAGGGAGAGGAGGAAGCAGGCTCCCCGCTGAGCAGAGAGCCCGATGCGGGCCTCGATCCCAGGACGCTGAGATCATGACCTGAGCTGAAAGCAGAGGCATTAACCCACTGAGCCACCCAGGCGCCCTGGGCTATGTATTTTAAATTCAGAAGATATTTGGGTATTTTCTATAGTCCATAGTAACAGTTGGATTATAGGAAGAAAAATTATCCTAAAAATAAGCCATTTAGTAGACTACTGCCAAGTTCTGATATCTTCTATTAGAAAATTTTCTAGGTGTTTTCTTTTTCTTAATAGTTATAGTTTGATTATGTTTCCAAACTTTCAGGAGTTTATAACAAAAACCTTAGTGATGTTAGATATTTGCATTTTACATATGAGAAAAAAGGCCAATCAACCTTAAGTTACTTAAGAACTATAGAAAACTAAGGAAAAGGAACAGAATGCAAACCTGTATCTTTCTGCTGTGTTTTCTCTAATCTGACCCTGTTGTTTTCCTCGGGTATGTAGTGACTTAAGAAACCAACATGAAGCTTTGCATTATGTGATGAAGGTTCAGGAAACTTACAGACACAGCCAGCCTGAAGATGCCGAGGAAGGTAGATGGGAGAAAACAATAGTGGGATCTGGAAAGAGAAAGGAAAAAAGATGGAAAAAGAGAGACTGGAAGGTAAAGAAAACTCAGGGTAAACTATTCATTCACAATGTTTTTATGGGCAAATTCAGCCCATGTGTGAATGAGTTATCCTTATGGATAAAGTGTTAGCTTTTTTGGGGATCATGCTCATCTTTTTCATTTTCTACATGCAAATCAGATTTTGTTTTTGATATCAACTATTATGAGGAATATGCATTGAATTTGCATAAAGAGGTTTATAAGCTTCATACCTGGCTTTATTCAAACCAATAAAGGAAATATTCTCTCTTGGTGCTTCTAGTAGTAGCTGATAGAGTAAGAAACTCCACTCATTCCTCCAGACAGGACAGCTAGGAAGAAAACTTTATATGTCTGCCCTCTCTCTCTCTCTCTTTTGTCTCTCTCAGGAAGCAGAGGAAGTAGTTGTCAGGATGGTGAGATTGAAACAGAAAAGGTCCAGATATGTTGGGGCACCTCGGTGGCTCAGTTGGCTAAGGGTACAACACTTAATTTCTTTTTTTTTTTAATTTTATTTATTTATTTGTCAGAGAGAGAGAGCACAAGCAGGCAGAGTGGCAGGAAGAGGCAGAGGGAGAAGCAGGCTCCCTACTGAGCAAGGAGCCGGATACGGGACTCGATCCCAGGACCTTGGGATCATGATCTGAGCAGAAGGCAGAGGCGTAACCCACTGAGCCACCCAGGCGTCCCACAACTCTTAATTTCAACTGGGGTCATGATCTCAGGATCATGAGATCTCAGTCCCACATAGGGTTGTGCTGGGCATGGAGCCTGCTTGAGATTTTCTCTCTCCCTTTCCCTCTGCCCCTCACAACCCCTGACTCCATACCCCATGAGAGTGGAGGCCTGCATGTGAGCTCTCACTCTCCAAAAAAAAAAGAAGTCTGAATATGTGTTTTAGCCACTGCCTCTTTGGGACAGTCTGTTTTCAGTTCATTTTAGTTCTGTTTCTCAATTTAGTGAACTTACCATGCAGACTCTTCCCCCTACCACATGGAGTCCCTTGATAGGACATGGATATGTGTATTTCTGAGAATAAAGTCGTTAATCTGGCTGCAGATCATGCCATATTGCTTGATTCACTTTTGTTGGTAATAAATCTGTTTATGTTTATGATATCTGAATCTATTTCTTCAGAAGTATGACTCTTAACTCATGTTACCCCAAAACATACAAAGATTTATCAGTATATCTCAGTTTTTCAGCTATTGCATAATATTTTTCCAAGCCACTAATTATCAGCATCCTGGTTATTTCCAATGTGTTATATATTAGAAATTTGATGCTAAACAAATAATGTTATAATACATTGTTTATAACTTGGCATGTGTTTTTAAGTATATTTTAGATTGAATTTTGAGATTAATAGTTGAGTCAAATCATATGTTGCTTTAAATTTTGCTCCATATGACCGCATTCCCTTGCAAGAGTTATACCAATTGATAATCCCACAGCAAAAGTACAAGATTGCTTATTGGCTTATACCTTCACCAAACGTTGATTTTTATAAAATGTTTTAAAAATTTTCAAAGTGACAATCTCTTCTATGCTTTATTGTTTTCTTTTTTCTTTCTTTTCTTCCTCCCTTCCCTTCCCTTTCTTTCCCTTCTTTCTTTCTTTTGAACAATGTTATTTTGGCTGCAGATGTATTTCTTTGACTCTGAAATTCCTTATTTTATTTTAATCTATTTTTTCCTCCTTGATAGATTCTCATTTTATAGAATTATTATTTTCATTGCATTTTTCAATAGAATTGTCATTGGGGGCATTTTGTATTTTATATGTTCAGAATGAATTCCTAATCTGCTGCTGGCATGTTCTTTTGTTGCCTTGTCTTCTTACTATGTAATGATTTTATACTTGCCATGATTTGTAGCTTGCCAGGCTTAAGATGGACAGCTCTTTCACTCTAATGTATTGCAGGCAACTTTGCCCTTACTTTTTCACATTGAGCTACAGTTTCAGGACTGGGTTTTGAAATGTGTCTATTTTTTCTCTGACCTCAGTGTGTAGGGAATAGCCAGGTGAACTCAGCTGGTATGCAGCCTTGGTTAAAGGGCCTGGACTCTTGTTCCCACATCTGAAATTTTATTAAAGCCCCAATACAAGGGTTTGCTTCATCTTTCCAGATGTTTTATTTTCCGGGACAAGTAGCCTTGCTTTTGAATCATTTCCCTCATTTAGCAGGCTTTGCCTCTATCAACAAGCCATCTCAGATGTTTCCATCTCCCCATTTTGCTAGTCTCTTCCTGGTATTTTCTCCCTGTATTCCCCACCCTAAGCTTACTGGAAAATACAGATTTGGTAGAAAAGAATAAGATGTCTTATCTTGTGTGCCAGGACAACCTGTTCATTTCAAGTTTTATGTATTTTTTTTCTTCAATATACTAGAGACATAGGTTCTGACGGTGTTTATGTTGGTGTCTTATTCCCTCTTTGCTTTCTTTCCAGCTAGAGACATTAAAATGATACCTATAACTACTTTCCTATTTGTGATAGGAAATGAAAGTTAATATTTCATGGAGATCATCAGGTGTTTGTCAGGCTGCCTACATAAACCCACATTTTACTTGTCTTTAAATAGAGGCTTTAATGAGATATTTATTGCATTGTGTTTTGTAAGACAAAGGTAAATGCCATATGCTCTCTAATATGACCCAAGTTTGAGAATTAAAGCCTGGTTTAGTTAGAGGCATATTTTTTATATTCCTTTAAAAAATCTATTGTTTTGCATCTCCTACTAGTCATTATGGTAAACCTAAAACTCATTCCCTCCTCTCTCTGTTTCCCACTAAAATCCACCCTGTAAAAGGATTGCACATGCCCTTGTATGAGTATATTGAAAACAAAAATCAAAAACAAAACCCACAAAGACAGCTCTTGCAATCAGTCAGAACTTACTTCCAGTCATGCTTCGTCATCTGCTTATTGTCTGAAATGGAGCAGATTACTTAACAACTCTGAAAAATGTTTTGACAGTCAAATAGGCATAATGATATGTACTTCACAGATATTTTGTGATGAGTAAATGAGATATTTTATCAAGGTAGTGATAAAAACTTGAACAAGAAACACACTTTCCCACATTTTCCATTTCTCTAAGCCAATTAATTCTTCTCTACTATATTTCATTTTATACAAACATTTGTATATGTACCATATAGTCTGAAATGTGCAATCCTTTAATGTTCATAGGTTTATCTTTTTTAGGAATTTAAAGAGATATATTCTTTGCTTTTATTTTCATAATCCAGTTGTTATTTTTTTCTTTTTTTTTNCTTTTATTTTCATAATCCAGTTGTTATAAATGAAAAGTTTGTTTAGCTGGAAATGAATTTCGCCCTATCCACCTATGAGAAGATTTTACAATTTGGTACAGAGCAATTTTGTAGAAGAGTGAACTGCTCTGCCAAGTATTTAAAAGCATAGATATTTGGGTTGCAGACATTGACAGAACACTGGCATTATCTGAGGCCTTGGGCATTTGATATCCAAGCAAATGTCACTTTAAGTTATGCTTCCTAATTCTCTGAGAATGTTGCCAGGAGGGGCTCATTTTTTATACCAGATGTTAAAACTTTATTATTTTATTACTCCAAGCTGATTTGATTGCTATACATTTTAATCGAATCCATGGTACAGTTATATATTTGCTTCCACCAGGAGGTAACATTGGAAATTAGAGTTTTCATTGTAATTTTTCTCCTTAATATTTCACTATTATTTAATTTACCTGAAATTGATTTAGAAAGCAAATTTAACTCCTTAATTTTTTTCTGTACTTTTTGTTGGGTATGTTGTTCTACCTTCCAAAAATTCTCAAAATAGTTAGAGTAGTACCATAAGGATTTAAAATGAAAAATAATTATAGGTTTCTTATAATTAAAAAAATGTTTTTGAATGCTGAGTTAGATGAGTTTCTGCAGTTTAGTCTTTCCTCCCCCCAAAGAAACAGTGTATTACACATTCTGCCAATAGATTCACTTTTACCATGGAAAAATAAAATTATATCTTACAAAGTTCCAAGGAATATTGATGGAAAATCTAGCTATAAATAACATTAGAACATTTTATGCTTTTGGTTAGTAGGATATAGTTACATAAACACATACTCTTACATACACAATTCTAAGTGTCATTTGCTTTTAATATGGAAGTCTAAACCATTTACATTTATTGTCATGAGGGATATTTGGTTTTGATTCTCTCATCTCCTTTATACTTTCTTCCTTTAGTCTTCCTTTTGCTGTATGCATTTTGTTATGCCTTTTTAAAAGATTATTTTTATTTACTTGACAGAGAGTGAGATCACAAGTAGGCAGACAGGCAGGCAGAGAGAGAGGAGGAAGCAGGCTCCCTGCCGAGCTGGGAGCCCAATGCAGGCCTCGATCCCAGGACCCTGAGATCATGACCTGAGCCGAAGGCAGAGGCTTTAACCCACTGAGCCACCCAGGCGCCCTGTTATGCCTTTTTTAATGTTCTCCACTCAGGGCGCCTGGGTGGCTCAGTGGATTAAAGCCTCTGCCTTCGGCTCAGGTCATGATCTCAGGGTCCTGGGATGGAGCCCTGCATCGGGCTCTCTGCTCGGTGGAGAGCCTGCTTGGTGGAGAGCCTGTTTCCCCCTCTCTCTCTGCCTGCCTCTCTGCCTACTTGTGATTTCTCTCTCTCTGTTTATTATAAATAAAAATCTTTAATGTTCTCCACTCACTTTACTATTTATTTTATTAATTACTCTTAAATAATATATGCAAAAATATGATTTTTTGGTTAAAATTTAATGCTCTTTCCCATGTTTCTCCTCACTTCTCAATGCTTTATTACAGTTTAGAGTTTATAAACAGATAGTTTTATTAATTTTTTAAATAACATGGTTTATATTTCATTATTCATACATTGTATAATATTTCTACATTATTTTTACTATTTAAAAAAAGACACTCATAGTCTTCTTACTTTCCCATTTATTTACCTAGGAGCAAAGTATTTTGTGTATTCTTTACCACTGGAATATTTCTAATTAGGACCATTGTTAAATTTATCTTGCATTGCCAATTCTGATCTCTCTCACAGAATTACAAATTTTAATTCTCCTATGAGATTTGTTATATTTCTTGAAATTATTTCTGATGTCATTCGCACCCCTTTCCAATTCATTCTGCTGTTCATTCTCCTTTACTTATATTTTCTGCATCAAGTTTTTTGAGCCCACATTTCTCACATATTTAATTATTAAACCATTTCCTAGGATTTTTTGAAAAGATTTTATTTATTCATTTGAGACAGAGAGATACAAAAAGAGAGAGAGTATAAGCAGGGGAGAGAGGGAAGAAGAGGGAGAAGCAGACTCCCCACTGAGCCAGGAGCTTGACTTAGGGCTCAATCCCAGGACCTGGAGATCATCACCTGAGCTGAAGGCAGTTACTTAACCATCTGAGCCCATAGGCACCCCCTAAGATGTTTTTATGATAAAACATCTTAACACTCTTTTTTCTCACTGAGTAATAAAAAAAAATGTCTAATTCTTTCATCAGCACTATACCTTTTGTGTCTGAGCTTATCTTTGTAGCTAATATCATTTTAGTATTTCTATTTGCATTACCTGAAGTTTCAACTACTAATATTCGCTGGATATATTTTATAATATACAGAATGGAAGGTTACTATTACTATTTCCCGTCTGTCCAGATGGATTATGAATATGAAGATCCAGAGGAGAAAGAAAACTTTGCTTATTTAAATATATCTCATACTTTCTTTCCAGCTTTTGCATGATGCCAACTACAAAGAAGATGGTCAATAAATAATTTTAAACAAATGACCTAATAACCTGAGAGAAGTCATTCAGTGGGAATATGGGAGGACAAATGTCATAGTAGAGGAAGATAGAACAAGTAGGCCGAATAGTAAGATAAATTAAAGATACTAGAATTCATTTTAAGACTTGGTTAAGTAATGGAGTAATATAACCATATTAATGTTTTATGCAAATTACTCTGATTGCAGATCGACAGTACTGGAGAAGGGTGATCAGTTAGAAGGTGAGCATAATTCAGTTCAGAATTGATGAAGGGCCAGATTAATTTAAAAACTATTTATAATATAGAATTGTTAGTACTTGCCACTTTATATATGTATTATGTGTGTGTGCAGGGGATAAAGGAGAAAAGAATAAGGATAATATTCACGTTTCATGATATGGCTGTTCACTGATAGGGAATTTGGAAAGCATTTTCTATTTTCATTGATACTTCCCTGACAATCTCAATAAATGAAGTATAGGTAAAACTAGATTCTCCCAAGTTATAATACCACTAAAATTTTCCATGACTTTAATTCACCATATGTTAGTACATTACCTGAAATTCAAGATGCATTGTGCTAATGGAAAGTACCTATATGTGAATATATACACCCATTAATCATTGTCCCATTCTGAGACTTGTGCTTTTCAAATAAATATTCATACCTTGTATAAAAATAAAAGTAAAATGAAATAAACTCTAAATTATTGACAAAAGTAGCTTTTTAAATCTCTTTTTATAAGTTTTCAGTTCTTACCTATTTCTGAGTCTTTAACAATATTTTGTAGGAAGCTTGAAGAAGTCTCAGCATTAGCCAAAAATGAAACCACTTTGTCATTAAACACCTAATACCCGTTGTGTGAGTTTGTTCCCTTTATTCAAGTCATTTGAAAATGAACTTGATTTATCCTTCTGTTCTTTGCTATATACTCTTGACTATAGTTCCACTATATAATTACCTTATTTAGATACACAAGAATAATATAGCTCTTTTGCACAACATTCTTACATTACTGAGTTTAGAATTACAATTATAAAGATTTCTCACATATACCTTTACAAAATTGAATGACATATGAAAATGCTCTTCTGTTTGGTAGTTTTCCTTATTATCTGACTGGGTCACTTTGGGCAAGTCTTTTCAATCTTCAATCTTGATTATCCTCACTGGAAAAAAAGGCATAAAATGGTAGCAGTCTCTAAAACTAAGGTCCAGAGATATTAACATGCTATTTAACTTATTGTTCTTATGGATATAAAAACCAGTGCTCGTATTTCCACATTCTGTCATTTTCCAGGAAATATTAAGTGAAATTATCACTGAGTTAATTGGCATTATAAATTATTCTCTATGTTTAAACTGGAAATAGGTAGAAAAAAATTAAGCATATTTACTGTCCTATGAATATCTGAAAGATTACAGCAGGAATTCATGATGGTTATCTAAACTATCCCAACCTTTCAGTTGGCCCATTTGTGAAATATCTGAGCTCTACAATAAATGACAACTATCTCATTTTCTTTCTTGTCTCCTTTAATTCCTCTGTTTCATTTAATATCTCTTTAGCAGATATTGAAATATGACAGGATACTTAAGAAATAATAAAGCAATCATATTTGAATTAAAATATAATAGCTTTCCTTAGTTCATATCCAGATGATCAGAAACCCAAGGAAGTTTTTATATTTTTAGAGAGTTTTTTTTTTGTTAGGAGTTAAAATTTGTAAGTTAAATTTAATTTACCTAAGCATACTACCATTTATAGAAATTTAAGTCATTATTTTCAAACAGTGGATTTAGTCAAAGTCCCTTTTCAGATAAATATTTAAATATTTGATGATATATAAATAAATAAATACACAAATAAATATTTGAAATATATACCCCCAAACTATCTTCCGTAAAGCTTACTGTCTGGTATTGGACAGAATATGGCACACATGACATAATAATGGATAACAAAGGATATCTAAAGTTTTATCAAATAAATTAAACTGTATTGAATGACTACTATTTTATAGGAATTGGGATTAAAATAGCAGAGTGATGTAATATTTATATTATCAAGTAATTAGTCAACCCATCAAAAATATATATTATCCTAATTTTATGTAAAATAACAACATAGCTAAAAATACATTAGAAATTGGAAGAATCAAATATTCAGTTCAAATATTTGGAGGTAGCAGTAACATTTGATGTAACCCATGAATCAGAGAAAAAAATTCTTAATATAAATAGAAAACATTCAATTGGGTGATAATAAAAATAAAACAATAAGTGCAAAATGCAGCTAAAGTCATCAGGGAAGGAAATTTATAGCATTAAAGTTAAGTATATCAAGAAAAAAATGCTGGAAATCAATTACTATTCATCTTTAGAAGTCAGGAATAACAAAATTAGGACAGAAATGGATGAAATTTTCAAATAGGTTATTATCCAAAAAGTTATTAAAACTAATGTGTAAGAGAGAAAACAGAGATAAGGTCAAAAATTGGATATTGAAATATTAATGTAATCTGTAGTAAGAGAGATTTTTATGTATTAGGTATTGGTATATATGCTGTAACATATCTGACATATTAGTATACATTACATTATATATTCTATATTATTAACATATTTGTCTGGAGTTCAACTGAGCTGGAAGAGTTAGGTATAAACTGCCAGGTGTTGGAACAGTTGCAATAGCCAAAAATGAATGAAGGTGGCAAGAGTTGGCATCCTGTCTTTTTCCTGATATTAGAGCAAAAGCTTTCAGCATATACCACTGAGTGTAATGTTAGCTATGGGCACATCATATATTGTCTTTATTATATTAAGCGTTTTCCCCCTCTGCTCAGTTTGAGATTTTTTATCGTAAACGTATGTTGAACTTTGTCAGATGTTTTTCTGCATCTATTGAGATGATCACATAATTTTTAAACTTCATTTTCTTGATGTGGTGTATCACATTGATTGATTTGTGGATGTCGAACCATCCTTGCATCCCTGGAATAAACCTCACTTAATCATGATATATGACCTTTTTAATGTATTGCTGAATTCAGTTTGTTAATATTTTGTAGAAAAAATTTTCATTTATGTTCATCAGGAATATTGGTCTGTAATTTTCTTTTTTCTGTAATGTCTTTTTCTGGCTTGGTATCAAGATAATGCTGGCCTTCTAAAATGAGTGAAGTTTTGGAGTGCCTGACTGCCTCAGTTAATGGAGCATGTAACTCTTGATTTCAGGGTTAAGAGTTTGAGCCCCACACTGGGTGTAGAGATGCATTAAAAAATAAAATCTTTAAAAAATGAGTGTTCTTTCTTTTATTAGAACAATTTGAGAAGGAATGGTATCAATTCTTCTTTAAATTTCTGGTAATTAACTAGTTTTACTGTTCCTGGACTTTGTTGGGAAGTTCTGTTACTGACACAAGCTCCTTACTTGTAGTTGATCTGTTCAGATTTCCTATTTCTTCATGATTCAGTCTTGGTAGGTTGTATGTTTTTAGAAATGTATCCATTTCTTCTAGGTTGTCCAGTTTGTTGGCATATAATTGTTTATAGTAGTCTCAAGATCCTTTGTATTTCTGTAGTATTAGTTGCTATGTCTTTTCTTTCATTTATAATTTTATTTATTTGAGTCTTCCCTGTTTTTTTTTTCCTGGTAATTCTAGCTAATGGTTTGTGTAGTCTGTGTATAGTTTCAAAAAAACAGCTTTTANGTGGGCCTCGATCCCAGGACCCTGAGATCATGACCTGAGCCGAAAGCAGAGGCTTTAACCCACTGAGCCACCCAGGCGCCCTGTCTTTTCTTTCATTTATAATTTTATTTATTTGATTTTTCCCTGTTTTTTTTTACCTGGTAATTCTAGCTAATGGTTTGTGTAGTCTGTCTATAGTTTCAAAAAAACAGCTTTTAGTTTTATTGATCTTTTCTATATTTCAACTCTGATCTTTGTTACTTTCTTCCTTCTGCTAATTTGGGGTTTAATTTTTTCTTCTTTTTCTAGTGGCTTGAGGTGTAAAGTTAAGTTGTTTGAGAGTTTTTTTTTTCTTATAGATGTTTTTCTTATAGGTGTTTATCTAAGAAATTCACATGCAGAACTCCTTTTAATGCATTCCATAAGTTTGGTGTATAGTCTTTCCGTTTTCATGTGTCTCAAAATGTCTTTTTGTTTTCTCTTTTGATTTCTTCTTTGACCCATTGGTTGTTCAGGAACATGTTGTTTAACCTCCAGTTGAGGTTGAATTTTCCAGTTTTGTTGTAGTTGTTGTTGTTGTTAAGATTTATTTATTTGAGAGGGAGAGAATACGAGTGAGGGGAAAGGCCAGGGAAGAGAGAAAGCAAGACAATCCTCAAGCAGACTCCCCACTGATTGTGGAGCTCAATGTGGTCCTTGATCTCAGGACCCTGAGATCATGACCCAAACAGAAATCAAGCGTCAGATGCATAATCAACTGAGTGCCCCCCGCCTTTTTCAAAGATTTTCAGCTTTCCTCTTGTGATCAATTTCTGGTTTGATACCACTGAAGTCAGAAAAATGCTTAATTTGATTTAAATCTTCTAAAATTTTTAAGATTTGTTTTGTGGCTCAACGTATGATCTGTCCTGGGATTACTTTGGTGGGAAAAAGAAACAAAAAAAGGCATCCAAATCAGAAAGGAAGAAGTAAAATTTCTCTATTTGCAGAGGATATGATATTATATATTAAAAAAATTCTAAAGACTTCACCAAAATACTGTTAGAACTAATAAACAATTTCAATAAATTTTACAGGATACAAAATAAATATACAGAAACCAGTTCCATTTCTATACAAAAATAATGAACTGTCAGAAAGAGAAATTAAGAAAAAAAATCCCGTTTACAATAGCATTAAATAGAATAAAATTCTTAGGAATAAATTTAGCCGAGGAAGTAAAAGACCTATCTATACATTGAAAATGTAAGACCTTGATCAAAGAATTTTTAGACAAACAAATTGGAAAAATTTAATGGATTGGAAGAATTGATATTGTTAAAATGTTCATATTACCCAAAGTGATCTACAAATTAAATGCAATCTCTATAAAATTCCTAATGTCATTTTTTTGCAGAAATAGAAAATGCAATCCTAAGATTTGTATTGAATCACAAAAGATGCCAAAAATCTAAACCAATCTTAACAAATCAGGAGGCATCACACTTCCTGATTTCAAACTATATTATAAAGCTGTATTAGGGTATTGGCATTAAAATACTCAAATAGATCAATAGAACAGAATAGAAAGTCCAGAACTAAACTACATATATGGTAAATTATTTTCCAAAAGGAATAAAGAATTCTAAAAAGTGGAAAGAATAGTCTCTTCAATAAATGGTGNCAATAGAACAGAATAGAAAGTCCAGAACTAAACTACATATATGGTAAATTATTTTCCAAAAGGAATCAAGAATTCTAAAAAGTGGAAAGAATAGTCTCTTCAATAAATGGTGTTGGGAAAATGGGACAGTTATATACAAAAGAATGAAACTAGATC
This sequence comes from Ailurus styani, assembly GCA_002007465.1. Classification (NCBI taxonomy): domain Eukaryota; kingdom Metazoa; phylum Chordata; class Mammalia; order Carnivora; family Ailuridae; genus Ailurus; species Ailurus styani. The sequence continues at coordinate 2,732,762 of LNAC01000162.1, read as the reverse complement.
CCTGTCTAATAACATCATATACAAAAATCAACCCAGAATTGATTAAAGACTTGTACGTAAGNGCAGGGAGCCTGCTTCCTCCTCTCTCTCTGCCTGCCTCTCAGCTTACTTGTGATCTCTCTCTCTGTCAAATAAATAAACAAAATATTTAAAAAAAAAAATAAAAAATAAATGGTGTTGGGAAAATGGGACAGTTATATACAAAAGAATGAAACTAGATCCCTGTCTAATAACATCATATACAAAAATCAACCCAGAATTGATTAAAGACTTGTACGTAAGAGCTGAAAGCATAGCTACGAAAAAACAAGGCGTAAGGTCCTTAAGCTCCTTGACACTGATCTTGGCAGTGATTTTTTTTTTTAATTTTATTTTTATTCTTTGCCCAAGGGGTACAGGTCTGTGAATCATCAGGCTTACATCTTTCACAACATTCACCAAAGCACAACCCCTCCCCAATGTCCATAACCCATCCACCCTATCCCTACCCTCCCACCCCCCAGTAACCCTCAGTTTGTTTTATGAGATTAGGAGTCTCTTATGGTTTGTCTCCTTCCCCATCCCATCTTGTTTCATTATTTTTCCCTCCCTACCCCCCACAACCCCCCACCCTGCCCCTCAAGTTCCTCATATCAGAGAGATCATATGATAATTGTCTTTCTCTGATTGACTTATTTC
>LNAC01000162.1:2552847-2731678 GCA_002007465.1 Ailurus styani | reverse complement strand
TTCTGCATGTGGCTGACCAGTTTTCCCAACACCATTTGTTGAAGAGACTGTCTTTTTCCCACTGGACATTCTTTCCTGCTTTGTCGAAGATTAGTTGACCATAGAGTTGAGGGTCCATTTCTGGGCTCTTTATTCTGTTCCACTGATCTATGTGTCTGTTTTCGTGCCAGTACCGTACTGTCTTGATGATGACGGCTTTGTAATAGAGCTTGAAATCTGGAATTGTGATGCCGCCAACTTTGCTTTTTTTTTTCAACATTCCTTTGGCTATTCGGGGTCTNTTCTGCATGTGGCTGACCAGTTTTCCCAACACCATTTGTTGAAGAGACTGTCTTTTTCCCACTGGACATTCTTTCCTGCTTTGTCGAAGATTAGTTGACCATAGAGTTGAGGGTCCATTTTTGGGTTCTCTATTCTGTTCCACTGGTCTATGTGTCTGTTTTTGTGCCAGTACCATACTGTCTTGATGATGACAGCTTTGTAACAGAGCTTGAAATCTGGAATTGTGATGCCGCCAACTTTGCTTTTTTTTTTCAACATTCCTTTGGCTATTCGGGGTCTTTTCTGGTTCCATATAAATTTTAGGATTATTTGTTCCATTTCTTTGAAATAAATTGCTGGTATTTTGATGGGGATTGCATTAAATGTGTAGATTGCTCTAGGTAGCATAGACATTTTCACAATATTTATTCTACCCATCCATGAGCATGGAATGTTTTTCCACTTCTTTGTGTCTTCCTCAATTTCTTTCATGAGTACTTTATAGTTTTCTGAATACAGATTCTTTGCCTCTTTGGTTAGGTTTATTCCTAGGTATCTTATGGTTTTGGGTGCAATTGTAAATGGGATTGACTCTTTAATTTCTCTTTCTTCTGTTTTGTTGTTGGTATATAGAAATGCAACTGATTTCTGTGCATTGATTTTATATCCTGACACTTGACTGAATTCCTGTATGAGTGCTAGCAGTTTTGGAGTGGAGTCCTTTGGGTTTTCCACATAAAGTATCATATCATCTGCAAAGAGTGAGAGTTTGACTTCTTCCTTGCAAATTTGGATGCCTTTTATTTCTTTTTGTTGTCTGATTGCTGAGGCTAGGACTTCTAGTACTATGTTGAATAGCAGTGGTGATAGTGGACAGCCCTGCCGTGTTCCTGACTTTAGGGGAAAAGCTCTCAGTTTTTCTCCATTGAGAATGATTTGGCAGTGATTTTTTTCGATTTGACACCAAAGGCAAGGAAACAAAAGCAGAAACAAACATAGGTTCTACAACAAACTAAAAGGTACAGCAAAAGTAACTGTGAGCAAAATGAAAAGGCAACCTATAGAATGGGAAAAAAATATTTGCAAACCACATATTGAATAAGGGGTTAATATCCACAATTTACAGAAAAACTGATACAATTGAAGAGCAAAATACAAGCAAAAAAATCATTTAAAATATAGGCAGAGGAGGGATACCTGGGTGGCTCAGTTGGTTAAGTGTGTGCCTTCCACTCAGGTCATGATCCCAGGGTCCTGGGATCAAGCGCCTTGTTGGGCTCCTTGCTCAACTGGGAGCCTGCTTCTCTCTCTCTTTCTCAGCCTGCCACTCCCCCTGCTTGTGCTCTCTCTCTTGCTCTCTCTCTCTCTCTCTCTGTGTCAAATAAATAAATAAATAAATCTAAAAAAAAAATACGGGTAGAGGAACTGAACAGGCTTTTTTTCCCCCAAAGAAACATGCAAATTGTCAGTAGATGTATGAAGAGTTGCTGCTCAGTGTCACTAGTTGTCAAGGAAATGAGAATCAAAACCACGATGAGATATGACCTCATATCTTTTAGGACTGCTATCAAAAGACAAGAGATAACAAATGTTGGTGAAGATGTAGAGAAAAGGGTATACTTGTACGCTGTTGGTGGGAAAGTAAACTGGTATAGTCACTGTGCAAAACAGTATGGAGTTTCCTGAAAAAATTAAAAATAGAACCATATGATCCAGCAATCCACTTCTGGATATATACCCAAAGCAAACAAAATATTTACATGAAAGAAGTATCTGTACTCCCATGTTTAAAGTAACATTACTCACAAAAGCCAAGATACAGAAATAGTCTGTATCCATCCCTGAATGTGTGATGGATTAGTATATACATACTATGGAATATTATTCAATCTTAAGAACAAAGAAAATCCTGCCATTTGCTACAGCATAGATGAGCCTAGAGGACATTATGCTAAATGAAATAAGGCAAGTACCACATGATATCAGTTATATGTGGAACCTGTTAAAAAAAAAAAAGTCAAGCTCATAGATAAAGAGAGTAGAAAGGTAGGTCACCAGGGGTAAGGGGGTGGGAGAAATAGGGACAGGTTGGTAAGTGGTACAAATTTGTAGTTATAGGTGAATAAGGTCTGAGGATCTAAGGTATAATATGGTGACTCTAGGACTCTAGCTGATAACACTATATTGTATAATGAAAATATAGATAGAATGCACAGTATAGTGAATATAGATAATGATACTCTCAGACTTGCTGAGAGACTAGCTCTTAATTTTCTAGCCACAGAAATGATTATTATGTGATTTGATAGAGGAGTAGCAATCTATAATATATAAATGTATCAAGTTACCATGTTCTACACATTAAATTTACATGTGTTATATGTCAGATATATTACAATAAATGAAAAATAAAAAATAAAAACAAAAAATGTAGTAAAACAAAAGACACTTTCTAATCTCAAAAGATAAACTCTTCAAAGCTTAAATAAACTGCTGAAAAACAAGAAATTTGCTGAGAGAAAAAAAATGAAAGAGTTAAACCTTTCATCATTACTGCGATGGTATAAGCAACAGTCCAAACCTAAGAAAGCAATGACTTCTGTCCATTGTGTTCTATGGAAGCACATGCTTGAGGTTCAGGTGGAACTGAAGGCCATGTCACTGTTGAAGAAGCTGCAAATACAATACTCCAGCAGTTTTCTGGACCTTGATATGGGGTCACACAGAGGGGGAACAGAGAGAAGGAAGAAGGCTAAGAGTAAAAAATATAGGGTATACTAAGTCCAAGTGGGTAAGAATGGCTTCAGGTTTTTCCTGTTCTTCCCCTTAAGGAGAGCTCTACACAGGCACCTGAAAATGACTTCTGCCTGAGGGCTCAGATAAAGGAATGAAGGTGTTGGGGCTAGCAATGTAAATATGTGAAAGAGCATGACCATCTTGGGGGCTGAGATCTTGAGTGTGACTCTCTTCAGAGACTGCAGTCATTAGTTTTGCTCCAGGTCTGGTGTGAGAAGGCCAGCTTTCCCCTATGAGACCTGTCAGGTAAAGCCTTTGTGATAGTTTATTTTCAGGCGTGAAAAAATCACACCTAATTTTTTAACCAGAAGCCAGACTCCTCAATATTGAACAATTTTATGCCAATTTATTTTGGAAGATATAGGCAGATTCCTAGGAAACATAATTTACAAAACTGACCCAAATACAATTGTATATTTTATCAGTCCTGTACCTATAAAAGAAATTTAATCCATATTTTAAAATATTCCCAAAAAGAAATTTCTAGGCCCAGTGTGCTCTACCAGCAACATCTTCCAATTAGTTAAAGAATTAAAGCCATTTAAATAAAATTATTAGAAAATCAGGAAAATAGGAGATAATTCCAACCTTGTTTTTATTGGATTATTCTTTCTTAACAACAAAACCAGAGTAGGATACTACCAAGAAACAAAAATTACAACTAGACCTCTCTTAGGAACACAAAGAATAAAAATCGCAGATCTGACAGTATATGAAAAAGTTAAAAATCACAACCAAATATGTTTAAGCTAGGATTTTAGAATTGGTTTAACATTTTAAATTAAGGGTGCCTGGGTGGCTCAGTGGGTTAAAGCCTCTGCTTTCGGCTCAGGTCATGATCTCAGCATCCTGGGATCGAGGCCCGCATCAGGCTCTCTGCTCAGCAGGGAGCCTGCTTCCTCCTCTCTCTGTTTCTCTGCCTGCCTCTCTGCCTACTTGTAATCTCTCTCTCTCTGTCAAATAAATAAATAAAATCTTTAAAAAAAAATAAAAAATAAAAATAAAAAAAACATTGGAAATTAAACCATTGTTACCATATTTTTAAAAAAGAAGAAAAAATTATATTCTCAATAAACTGAGAAAAATAAATTTCAAATGATCCATACCTATTTATCATAGAAAGTACTAACCAGAAATAAAGGAATACTTTGTTATTCAATAAATAGCACCTGCAAAGTTCTACAAAAAAAGTTATACTTATTTTTTTTAATATTTAAATCTTTTGCCTGAGATTGGTTTTAGAAAATGATGCCCTTATCATTACTTGATATTGTATTTGGAGTCCAAGTCACTTATGTACAATGTAATAAGGAGGATGGGTAGATGATAGGTAGATAGGTAGATAAATACACACATACATACACACATGTTGGAAGGAAGAAGCAAGACTGTCGTTATATTCTCCTGATGCAAATGTACCTTGACAAAAAGGCTTAATTTAGATAGAGTCTTTTAGTAAATAAAGTAACTGACCAGGTGGATATTAATTGAATAAATCCTTAAAGAAGAACTGAATATAGCTAATCCAGAAGTGACAAGAACAAAGAACAAATATTTCCATGAAAGTGGAGGAGAAAAGAGTTTGAAGGCATCATTGAAAAACCCTAAGCAAATTGAGGTGTGTGTTATACAGAAGAATTATCAAAATCCAGTTGGATATTTTGGATAATCCCAGGAAGTTTAGGTAAAGAAATGTGGCATGTAAAACAAATCATGATAGTTGGAATTCAAGTATGCCCTCTCCATTTCACAGAATCAATTTCTTTTTTTTTTTTTAAGAGAAGGGCTAAACATTCTTTTTTTTTTTTTTTAAAGATTTTATTTTTATTTATTTCACAGAGGGAGAGAGATTACAAGTAGGCAGAGAGGCAGGCAGGGAGAGAGGAGAGAGGAGGAAGCAGGCTCCCCGCAGGGCAGAGAGCCCGATGTGGGCCTCGATCCCAGGACCCTGGGATCATGACCTGAGCCGAAAGCAGAGGCATTAACCCACTGAGCCACCCAGGCGCCCCACAGAATCAATTTCTAAAAGAAGTTATGAGGGGCTTCCTGATTTTAAACATCAAACTTTTATATTAATCATTTGGGATGTCAGTTTTTCTTAATTGGTTACCTTTTATATAGGCTTTTTGAAAAGTATATTGTGTAAATTTCAATTTTTTTATAACTAGTTAATTATATATATTCTATATATGTGTTAAACTTTCTGCATCTCTCACATACAGAGATAATCTCATTATTTAGCTACTTTTATCAAGGTATGCTTTAATTTAATGTTAGTGTGTTTATTCCTTGTATGTTTATTCAACAGTAGAATCCTAAGATGAATTTATCTTGTTAAAGTATAAACGAGAGGGGCGCCTGGGTGGCTCAGTGGGTTAAGCCTCTGCCTTCGGCTCAGGTCATGATCTCAGGGTCCTGGTATGGAGTCCCCCATCGGGCTCTCTGCTCAGCAGGGAGCCTAATTCCCCCTCTCTCTCTGCCTGCCTCTCTCCCTACTTGTGATCTCTCCCTCTGTCAAATAAACAAATAAAATCTTTTTTAAAAAAATAAAGTATTAACGAGACACATTAAAATTTTCAAGATTTCATTTGTTCATACATTCAATCAAACCATGCAGCACCAAACAAAAATGGTTAGAAGCATTCCCCAACAGGAGCTAAGGCAGAGGTTTTTATAAAGAGTACTGTAAGCTAAGCAAGGAGATTATTTAACTGGCTATAGCTTAAGTGGTTGCCTTATTTGGGAAAGCCTATTTGGTTGTTGTGATTTCTTGTTTTTAAGTTTCATTTTCTCAGATTTTGAATGCATTGATTTTTGCTTAGGTTTTGGTTTGCTTATGTAGGCTGCCAAGGCATTAGAGCCACCCTAATCTAATGGCCTTCTTGTTTAATTACCTTAATAACCCCAATGTAGTTTGATCCATCCCACCCCCCACATAATCCTATACAAAAAGTCCATTACAAGTGGATTATTGATATAAAAGAAAAATAAAACTCTCATGGTTCTAGAAAATGCTAAGAGAATGTGTTCCTAAATTGTGATGTAGGAAGTTTTGTTTAAAAGGATATCTGTAAAGGAAAGGAATTAATGTATTGAAATGTGTTTTAATGAGAAACTTCTCCAAAGACAGCATTAAAAAAGACTGTGCATGCCAGCTATGGATTGGGTATTTGCAATGTATGTAAATGAAAAATGGCTTAATCAAGTCAACAAAACCTTTCTGGATCTCAAACATATTTATACTTGAAGTCAAATTTTATACATTTTCAAAGTTTTGGAAGAACTCTTATTTTAACTTAACTACTTCAGTTTTCTTAAAAGCAGGGCAAAAGTAAGAGTGCAGATTAAACTGTATAATGAGCAGTTAACTCAATAACTTTTAATGACCATAAAAAACGGGTATGTCCAGCACTGAAGCACAGTCTCATGCAGGGTCATAAAAGTCTATTTTATGTGCTGTAAATCTCACGGGAGCTGTAAAGTATGTGTCCTCTTTGCCAGTCTGAAACCTTGTGGCTTGTCTGATTGCCCTTTACGATGAGTGAGGTTAATATCTCTAGCCTATAAAATCTCTTGCCTATTTTAAAAAAAGATTGTGAAGATTTCTTTATAAAGACTGTGAACTCTATACTTGCATTTGCTAACATAAGATATTTACTCAATCCCTTTTATCTAAGAATCATTTAATTAAAAGAATTCTAAATTTTTTGTTCTTAAAAAAGATAACTTTATGTTTCATAGTACTTTTCAGGTTGAAAATTCAAGTTTAATCCCATGGTGTTGTTAGTGTAACCAAATGTTACTCATTCTCACTAACAAAATGAGAAAAGACAAATTCACCTAATTATCTAGATTTTTTTTTTTAAAGCTTGAATACTTCAGTACACAATCTGTGCAATTAAGTTAAAACAAAAATAAAAATAGGGTTGTTTTACTCTAGGTAATGTCTTCGGTTCTTTATTTCACTTTGATTTTATGTTGGCCCCACTTATGAAATTAAGCTAGCAAAAAATATATGAACATCTGACCCACAAAAATCATTTTTTATCAACTTTTTTTGCTGTTAGTTAAATACAAACATTCCATTAACTATAGAAGAAGAAGAACTCTCTAACAGTTTTAAAGTATGTATCCTAGACTAGGAGAGAAAGCTATTTTTTTGCTATTATTTCCCATAAAATCTTTTTAACTGTTGTTTATTATAGCTACTATTTATGATAATGCTGTTATATGTATTATTACAACCCTGTATTTTCAGTAAAATGCTCAATAAATGTATTTTTAAAATGCATTCTTCTCTAACTGCTTGAGATAAAATGTTGCTGTCATTTTACTGAACTGGGAGCACATAAACATGGCAATAATAAATGTTTTAAAATTTCTAAAGCACTGAATGGTAGGAAATTAATCTACATCATCACAACCTCTTTCATAACATTTTTTAATGAGTCAGATTCATCTACTCCATTTTGATGGCAAAAGTGGATCATTTCTTCAGGAGATATGTCAGCACAAAAAGCAATATGAATTTGCCCTCTACTTCAAAAGTCTGAAAATAGGGAGTGAAAGTTTTCAATTTAGTACAGAATATAACTCTTTATCTACCTTGGCTTCTTCCAAGATCACAGATTCATCATTTAACCTGGAAGTAAATATTCTAAATGGGAAAAGGGAAGGATTCTAAAATTAATGTTACAAGGTGGTATTTGTTCCAGTGAATTTAAAGCAATGCCCTTAATCAGCATATGTCCTGATTTTGCTTCTGCAATGATGAAATGGAACAACTGAGATCCTAAGAAATAATACTATTTATCACATTACACAGAGATTTAAGGACAAGAAATATGGTCTTTACTAAAATATTCTAGTATACAAATATAGTCACATTATATGAGTAAAGTGCTATGTAGCATTTTTAGTACTTTACCTGTTTGGAAATATTTCGTTATTGTCCTGATACATATTATAATTTCTTCATGCTTTTCTTTTTCTTTTTTTTTTTTAAAGATTTTATTTATTCATTTGACACAGAGAGAGAGATTACAAGTAGGCAGAGAGGCAGGCAGAGAGAGAGGAGAGAGGAGGAAGCAGGCTCCCTGCTGAGCAGAGAGCCCGATGTGGGCCTCCATCCCAGGACCCTGGGATCATGACCTGAGCCGAAGGCAGCGGCTTTAACCCACTGAGCCACCCAGGTGCCCCTCATGCTTTTCTAATGAAAGAATTCCATAAATTCTTGATGATCTGACAAAGGTACTGAATATAGCCCATTTATATCTCATTTTTCAAAAATTTTCACAGACTTCATATACACCTGCAATTTATTAGGTTTCTGAGAGTTTTATGGACCCCAGTAAGATATTGTTTTCCAGAGATTTATTAATACTATATGTAGTGATCAATAGGGTTTTCCCCAAATATTCCGGTTCTTTCCTGTATACTTGTAGGGGATTGATTGTACTTTCCCCCCTCCTTTGAAATTAATCTTGGCCACTTTCAATTTAAGCTTGCCTTGTTCTGGAAAATGAAACGTGAAATATTTGAGAACCAGATTTTATACAACCATCCCCCTTTTTTTTCTTTTTTCGTGTGTAGAAGTACATGTTGAAATGATGCCTATATCAGCTTGGACCTATGAGTTGTTAATATATTAGATAGAATCCCTTGAATTTTACATGTAGTATGAACCAGGAATAAGTATTTGCCATCTTAGACCTCTAAGAATTTTGGGGGGGGAGGATGATTGTCAGGTTATCATGACTCATAGTGTATGCTTTTTTATCATTCATAATGATAATATAATGATAAGAAAGTTGTGTATTTCTAACTAATGCTTTTCTTTTTTTCCTTGGTAGCTATAAGGGATTTAAATTTTTAAAAGAGAGTAAGATACTATTAAATAATAATGTTCAGCATAAAATAGATCATTGGTATTTAAGGTAAGAAATATAAGATATGACACATTTTAAGCATCTAAGTAACGACTTATGTATCCAGAACTCAGCCATCAAACAGTGAATTAGGAGAAAGTTCTTAAAACTGTCTCTCCCTGGCAGCACCTGGGTGGCTCAGTTGGTTTAAACCTCGACTCTTGATTTTGGCTCAGGTTATGATCTCAGGGTCATTCATGATCTCAGTGTTGTGAGATGGAGCCCATGTTGGGCTGGGCATGGAGCCTGCTTAAGATCTTAAGATTCTCTCCCTTTCCTCTGCCACCTTCCCCGATGTTCACCCTCTCTCTCTCTTAAAAAAAAAAAAAAAAAAAAAAAAAAAGGACTGTCTCTCAGTGTCTGGATACTTTTTGTATAGGCTTCTAATAATCTTTGTTCTGTTCTTTTCAAACTTAAAAATAAAGTATTGCAAACCACAAATTAGGATCAGACATACCTATGAACAGTTGCTAGAAGGGGAATAAGGGGAAAAGACAAACACTGGTCAAAAGAAATGAAAAAGAACACAACCTAAAGCCATTTGGTAAACAGCAAATATGTCAATAGATATTTGGGAAACATACTAATAAAAGAGTAAGGTTCTACAAATATCTATTTGCTGACATTAAAGCTACACTGATTTGAGTTAACATCTTTGATTAGTATAGTTTTATAATAATTTCTGGAATCTGGAAGTCTGAAAACTCTAACTTTTTCTTTTTCAAGGTTGTTTAGGGTACCTCTGTGGCTCAGTTGGTGAAGTGACTGCCTTCAGCTCAGGTCATGATCCTGGAATCCTGGTATTGAGTCCCACATTGGGCTCCCAGCTCAGCGGGGAGGCTACTTCTCCTTGTGATCCTCTCCCCTCTCATGCTGTCTCTCATTCACTCTCTCTCTCAAATAAATAAATAAATAAAAATTAAAAAAAAAAAGAGAGGCTGTTATCTCAAGTATTAAAAAAAAAGATTGTTTTGGCAGTGTGGGGTCATTGAGATTCCATATGAATTTTTGGATGGAATTTTCTATTTCTGAAAAAAAATGTTTGGGATTTTTAAAGGAATTACATTAAATCTATAATGATTTAAAGATCACTTTGGGGAGTATTGAGATTTTAACAGTGTTAAATTTTTCCATGAACATGGGATATTATTCCATTTATTTGTGTTTTCTTTAATTTCTTTCAGAAATAATTTGTAGCTTTCAGTGTACAACTCTTGTCTCCTTGGTTAACTTAATCCCTAAATATTTTGGTTTTTCAATGCTATTATAAATGGGGTTGTTTTCTTAACTTTCTTTTCTGATTGTTTATTGTTAGTGTATAGAAATGCAAGTGATTTTTGTATGTTGATTTTGTATCCTGTAACTGTTTTGAATTTGTTTATTTGTTCTGTGTGTGATCTTTAGTGTTTTCTACATAGAAAATCATGCTGTCTGTGCACAGAAAAAAATTTACTGCTTCCTTTCCAATTGAATACATCTTATTTCTTTTTCTTGACTAATTGCTCTGGCTAGGCTTTCCAGTACTATGTTGAATAAAAGTGGCAATAGTGGGTATCTTTATCTTATTCCTGATCCTGGAGAAAATGCTTCTTTCTAGTCTTTCATTGAGTATGATTTCAGCTATGTTTTTTTTCTCTCTCTTTCCCTTCCTTCCTTCCTTCCTTCCTTCCTTCCTTCCTTCCTTCCTTCCTTTCTTTCTCTCTTTCTCTCTCTTCCTTTCTTTTTCTTTTACAATTTTATTTATTCATCAAAGAGAGAGAGAGAGAGAGAGAGCACAAGCAGGGAGAGCAGCAGGCAGAGGGAGAAGCAGGCTCCCCTGAGCAAGGAGCCCAATGCAGAACTCTGTCCCAGGACCTTGGAATCATGACCTGAGTTGAAAGCAGACACTTAACTGACTGAGCCACCCAGGGGGTCCCTTTTCTTTCTCTCTTTTGGTAGTTTGTATGATACATTTTTGCATCATTTTATTCATAATTACAAAGCCTTATTTGAAGATATGTCTCTTATAAATAGTATATCTTAAAATTTAAATGTACTCTGATAATCTTTGTTTTTGTGATTGTATCTTTAGTTTTTATATAGTTAATATTATTACCGATATATTTCAGCTTATTTTTTTTAATTTTTTGAACTAGTTCTACTTATATTGATTTATTCCTCTTTGCCTTTTTAAAATTAATCAAGCATTATTTCATATTCCATGCTTGCCTTTATTAACTGTTATTTTAGGTATATAAGCATCAGGTAATTTTACCTTCAGTAAGAGTTTATTCATTTTTCCTATGCAGATGCAAGAAGGCTAACCAGTTTTTTAAATTAGGACTGGAGCTAAATTGTGACATAATTTCCGTTTTGGCAGTATTCATTTTACCTGTATTTAGTCACGTTCTTTCTGATAATTTAATTTATGTCATGGTGGTTTCACCATGGCCCCTAGAGTTTTTTAGACCCTTAAATCTTACATTTATTTCTTAGATTTCTTGAAAAAGTTCTAGTATATGCTTTTTACCATGGCACAATTAATAACATTACCAATTTCACTCTTAAAATTGTTGAGTATCATTCTTATAGCCATCATCGTTACAGTCATTCTGTTTACATAGCATATAAAATGTAAAGTGGTTTCTTACAGTAGCTAAAGCCAGCATTTTAATGAGCACTATTTTTACTAGTGATATACAGGTATTTGTACATAATCATGTGTTAAAAATGAAATTCATGGAGAAAAAATGGAAGGTGAAATTACATTAAAGAAAGACCTGGTATGCCTTATACATAAGTGAAATTAAACTTGGGCATTTCATTTAACTTTGAGAAATTCATTTATTGAAGCTACATTATATAACAGGAAATAGTTTATGCATTTTGTAGGTACAAAGTAATTTAATTCTAATAACAAATTGTTGCTGCATACTAGTTTCCTGAGAGAAATGAGTTACAGACAAGGTTAAGTACTGTGCCCATGGTTGCAGATGGAGCAAATGGTAGATCTAGGATTTAAACTCAGGAAGACGAGTGCTGGAATCCATAATTTTAACCACTATACTATGCAGCCTTGTCATACATTCGTGTGTGTGTGTGTGTATGTGTGTGTGTGTGTGTGTTTATATATGAATTACAAAGTTTTATGTATAGTTCTTGCTGCTGAGAAACATCTGCTATACACTAGTGAAAACTGTAACCATGGTAACAAAGATATGTGATAGCCTGAGGCTTATACTAGTATGCTGCTTAATTTATCTTTAAAAATAGGAGATATTTTCAAATATGCTACACGGAATAATGATCTAAACATGACTTATTTTATGTTGTGAGTTAATGCTATTATTAACCTCTTCTTAATCTACCACTAGAAGCAATCAGAGAGGAAGTTCAAAAGAAACCTAAGGTAGATTAATCTATTGTGTTAAAGCTTCATGACTGTGGAGAATGTGATAGATGTAAGTGAGTTATCAAGCATCTCCACATGAGTAAAGACAAATGTTATTTCATTCCTAAACAGACAGCACTGAGCACTCTGCTTGTGAAAGAGCACTTATTTCCAAGTAACAAGAGATTAAAGTCATATATACATAGAAATCACACTACCTTAGCACTCCTGTTGAGTATTTTTCATTAGAAAAAAAAAATGCTGGCAACCTGAACTCCCCCATGCAAAGTAATATATTGAGAGATTGTTTTGTTCTAGTAAAGTACTGTTTGCCCTGAGGAGAACACATAACTAGAGAATCTGGCATATAGTAACCAGCGAAGATGAGAAATCACTGTTCTTTCCATAGTGTCTTAGGTTAAATTTAAGAAACTAAGTTGACAGTAAGCTCCAGGCTCTTATTTCCAAACATAAACATCAAATAAACAAATACACATGGACTAAAATAGCTACAGGAGCTCTAGAAAGTAGTAAAACAAAGCAAAATAAAACAAAAGAACTGCAGCAACTAAGCAAATGGCTAAACAAGAAAAAGTCATATTCAAAATGGTAGGAAATTTCATGGCATTTTTATTCACCCTTGCTTCACTGCCCTCCCCAGTGCTGCACAACTGGGAGGGTCTCTGACTTGGACCACAAAAAGTGGAGTAGAAAATATTTGCTGGGCTGTCTTGGTTGCTTGAGGGACTGTAGCTGTCCTGTCTGACTTGGAAATCAGACAGGAATAGCAGCACTGCTGGGATCTCAGACTGGAGGCTAGAGAGGCAGTGGCAGGTGGTGCAGCACAGGAAAACTAATGGAAGACTTCAGACCTACGGATGCCTGGGGCAAGACATTATGAGCAAAAGAATATGTAGGTTTTATTTAAGGTCCTGAGGAGATTCTGAGTGAGACTCTTTGCAAAATTAAGTCATTTCAAAACAGATGGGGAGATTGGAAAAAGAAGTGCACACACATTCAGGTCCAGACTGGACATATGACCAAAATATACCGGGGCAGACCTTAAGCCTTTACATCAGGCTAATCTCAATGCTTAGGAGCTGGATGATTAGTTATGATGGTCTTCCACACCAGAATGCAAGACTGGGAGAATTTGTTGTTTCTTCAGATGCCTAATTGTCAACAAAAGATAATCAGGCATACAGAGAAACAGAGAAACAGCCAAGAAAACAATCAGAAACAGTCTTAAGGAAAAACACACAAGACATATTAGACAGTGATTGTAAAACAACTGTTTTAGGGCGCCTGGGTGGCTCAGTGGGTTGAAGCCGCTGCCTTCGGCTCAGGTCATGGTCTCAGGGTCCTGGGATCGAGGCCCACGTCGGGCTCTCTGCTCAGCGGGGAGCCTGCTTCCTCCTCTCTCTGCCTGCCTCTCTGCCTACTTGTAATCTCTCTCTCTCTGTGTCAAATGAATAAATAAAATCTTTAAAAAAACAAAAAAACAAAAAAAACAACTGTTTTAAGTATGCTTAACGAGCTAAAGAAAAACATGGGAAAAGAATCAAAGGAAGTAAAGTAACTCATGAACAAAATGAGAATGTCAACAGAAGAGTTAGAAATTACAAAAAGAATCAAATTCTGGAGAATAAAATATAATACCTGAGTTGAAAAATTTACTAATGGATGCAATAGCAGAGTCAAGTATACAGATGAAAGAATCAGCAGTCTTGAAGATAGTTAATTTGAAATTGTTGAGTCTGAGAAGCAAGAGGGGGGAAAAAGAATGACGAAAAGTCAATAGAGCATCAGGGACTCATGCAACACCATCAGTTAGATCAGTATGGACATGATGGGAGTACTAGAAGGACAAGTAAATGAGAAAGGAACAGAGGGACTATTTGAAGAGGTAATAGTTGAAAACTTCCCAAATTTATGAAATACATGAATATAAAATATATCCAAATAGCTTAACAAACTCCCAGTAAAATAAGTCTGGAGACCCAAGCTGAGACACATTGTAATCAAAATGCCAAAAGCCGAAAACAAAGAAAGAATCTTGGAGCAGGAAGAAAAATTGATAATCACATACAAGGAATCCCCAATAAGACTTATAGTGGATTTCTTATCAGAAATCTTGCAGTCCAGAAAGTATTGTTATGATATATTTAAAATACTGAGAGAAGAAAACTCTTAGCCAAGAGTTACATCTCTGGCAAAACTGTCTTTCAAAAACGAAGAATTTAAGACATACTCAGACAAACAAAAGCTGAAGGAGTTTATTATCACTAGATCTTCCCTCCAAGAAATGATAATACGAATCCTTCAAGTTGAAGTAAAAGGACACTAGATAGTAATTTGAAGCCGTACACAAATAAAAAATTCTCCAGTAAAGGTAAGTACCTGGACATGTATAAGAAAAAACCTTAATGTAATTTTGGTTTGTAACTCCACTTTTTATTTTCTACAACTTTTAAAAGACAAATATATTTTTTTAAAGAATACAAATGATGTTAATTATTGCACCAGATATAAAGGCGTATTTGGTGACATCAGTAACATAAACTGGGGAGTGGAGCTATCAAGAAATAGAGTTTTTATATGTAATTGAAGTTAAATTGTTATCAATTTAAGATAGATTATAATTTTATGATGTCATATGTAATCCCTATGGCAACCACAAAGATAATATTTATGGAATATACACAAAAGTAAATAAGAAGGAAATCAAAACATATTACTATGGAAAAATCAACTAAACACAAAGGAAAGCAATATGGGGGAAAAGAGAGACCCAAAAGCTACAAGCATATTGAAAACAAATAAAATCATAAAAATAAGTGCTTCCCTGTTGGTAATTGCTTTCATTGTAAATGTATTAAACTCCCCAGTCAAAAGATATCATTTAGCAAAATGTGTAAAAAAAAAAAAAAGCAGGGTTCAGTCAACAAGATGTTGTCTATCACAAGAAACACACTTTAGCTCTAAGGATGTATATAGGTTGAAAGTGAAAGGATCGAAAAAAATATTCTGTGTAAATAGTAATGAAAAGAGAACAGGGATGGCATTATTTATATCAGACAAAATAGACTTTAGGTTAAAAATCGTTATAAGAAACAAAGAGCAGTATGTAATGATAAAAGGATCAATTCGCAAAGATGTTAATGACATATGCACGAAAAATTATATGTGCATCAAACATCAGAGATCCAAAACGTGTGAAGTGAACATTGACAGAATTAAAGGGAGGAAAAAAACCCAGCTCTACCACAATAGTAGGAGATTTTAATGTCCCACTTTCCACAATGTGTAGAACAACTGACAGATGATCCATATGGGAATGCTAAATAATGCTGAACAATGCTATAGAACACTTAACACCTTCCATATATATGCAAATCACTCCATTCAACAACAGCAGAATATACATTTTTCTCAAGTACACATGGAATATCCTCCCTGATAGACAATATGTAAGGCCGCAAGACAAATCTTTAGAAAAAAAGAAACTTTTCTGGGTAAAGTAATAGCTTAGAAGTCTCTGGTAAAGGGCAGTATGAAGAGGTAAAATTTCTCTGCAGGAAACAAGAAAATCTGGAAAGCAGTTTTCTAGATCAACCATTTAAGGGTACTTGTAATATATGATAAATGGAATATAAAAACATGAGAAGAATTACTTCATAAAAATTGTTACAGCTGGGGAGCCTGGGTGGCTCAGTGGGTTAAGCATCTGGCTTAACTCATGATTCCAGCTCCAAGTTGGGCTCCCTGCTCAGCAGGGAGTCTGTTTCTCTCTTCTGTCCCTCCCCCCCCAGCCCATACTCTCTCTCTCTTTCAAATAAATAAATAATAATCGTAATAATAAAATCGTAAGAAAAATTTTTACAGCTTTGTATAAGAAAATGAATCTTTGGATATATTGCCCATTGTGTCCTGCTCCCACCAGCTCATTACATCCTTGGTGGGGGGATAAACATGTATAGTTCCTCGAGGTGGAAGACTTCAATTTAGAATGGGAGATAAAAACCAGTGTCACAAGTCAAGACAGGGAGAACCTTCCAGTTTTCCAGTCCATTTTGGAGTGTTTGGCAGACCAGCCAGAAATCTAATTGGAAGCATCTGGAAGTGAGAAACCCATAGGGCTAAGGTAATGTCTTCACATATTGTTGGCTAACTGATAAACTGTTTTTTTATATTCAGGAGACCCAATAGAGCACAGCAAAATATGACTCAAGAGGTACTTGAGAACTGGCTGCAAATTTGATGTCGTCTTCAACCAATATATAGCTTAGTCAGTAGAACTTGAAGCATCTGATCACATTTGCTGAAATATTGGTTGATCATTAAACTATGCAAACAAAGGTCTGTTGCCTCAGGAACCAGGCTAAAAAATATAAATTGTAATTATAAAACCTGATGAGAGACATCAGCATGGGGGAAACAATGCAGGGGAAATATATATCACAATTTAAATTTAGCCATTTTAGCAAAACACATAAGGAACAACAACAACAAAAACCCTCAAAAATAAAATAAATCACACTCCAAAGTTGCTTGACAAAATATTATCCAAAATTTATTATTTTTAACTAAAACTAATAGACATACTAGACAAAGAAGATTATAACTTGACCCACACTCAAGGTAAAAAAGGTATTTAATAAAAACTAATTCTTAGTGGATCCAGATATTGGATTTAGAAGGAAAAGACTTTGAAGAAGTTATTATAAATATATTTAAAGAATTGAAGTGAACTGTAATTTAAAAATTGAGACAACATGCAACCAGTGAAAAAGCAAATAGGGAATAGCAACAGAGTAAAAGGAATTAATAAACAGAACCAAAGGAAAAGCTGAGAGTTGTAAAGAATAATAACTAAAGTGAAAAATTCACTAAAAATACCAAATAGCACTTTTATGATGGCAGAAGAACCAACGAACTTAATATAGAACAATAGAAAAAATCCAATGAACAGAAGGAAAAATTGTCAAAGAAAAATGAGGGGAGTCTCTAAGACCACTGATATAGAATGCAATAGTATAATATACGTGTAGTGGCAGCAGTAGGAAATTAGAAAAATGAGAAAAAGAAATATCTGAAGGAAAAGGAAGAGAAGGAAGACAAAGCATTACATGATGGCATTCACATGGAGAGGAGCTGAACTTAATGAATTCAAGCAATGGCCTCACTCACTCACCACTATCTAGCCAACAATGCAATTGAGCTAAATTTGCAGTGGATATTCCAGGCCATTCCTGCTGCACCTGACCCTCCATGGAAAAAAGACCAGCTATTCCTCATAAGCCTAGCCCAAACTGAAGATTTTGAAACAAGCAGATTATTGTTTGCAACCACAAAGTATAAAATGGTTTGTCACACAGTAATACATAATTGAAACAACATACATAATTATTTGATTTGTAAATCATCTAGTGATATGTCTTATGATAAGTAAATAGACATGTACTGTTTTGGGCCTTTAGAGTTTAGAAGAGCCTTGTAATCTGCAACAGTCAGGTTAATAGTGATGAATATATGCTCTAATAAGCATAAACCTGCATGCCTCAAGGAATGCAACTCATTGCTACATGGCCGGTTTAATTACGGCTATGTAGTTTGTGAATGTTATGGCATTTCATTTAAAGTTTAGTAGTAATATTGCACTATGGGGTATGATGCAACAAGAATAATAACTGTGGGTATATGCCATTTGACTTGTAAACATCAAATTCTGTAAAGCAGTAAAACATAGAATGTAAATGATTTTAATGAAATATTTTAAGGTAACATTTTACTTTGTTTCTCTTAGAAACTATGTAAGGAAGGTAGGAAAAGTGTTATTTAAAGAGACTATTTCATGTATCTTTGTGAAAATAAGGTGTTGTGGGCCTTATCTGTATGATTTGAAGCCCAAGAAAGATGTGGCTACACTACCCTTTAAAAGCTATTAACAATTTGGGGGCTGCTTAGAGAAGAAAAAAATGTTCATTAAGAAAGGGAGCAGAGACTTAAAAAAAAAAAAAAAAGCCAGCCATAGGTGTTGGGAGGAAGAATGGCATCTGACAAGACAGTTGACAAGACAGTTTCCAGTATGGGCAGAAATTTATCATTTGTGTTTTGTTTGCTATTTGGCAATTTTTGACTTTATTCTCAGTAGATCTAGATGCTGAAATGCTTCCTTGAAGTGGTGTTTACTGGAGAACAGGGGAGGATGAGAGAAAGTGATTTCAAAGAAATGGAGTAAATTTTCTCTATGATATGAATCATGTTATAGACTGATTTGTGTACCACCCTCAAATTCATATGTAAAAGCCCTAACCCTCCGTCTGTCTGTATTTGGAAACAGAGCCTTTCAAGAAGCAATTACGGTTAAATGAGGTTTTAGGGATGGGGCCCTAACTGAGTAGGGACTGGTGTTGTTATAAAAGCAGGAAACAACAGAGATTGTTGTTTCTCTTCCTGTTCCTTTCTCTCCCTCTTTCTCTTTTTCTCTTTCTCTCTCTGCATGCACACACAGGTAAGGTCATGTGAAGATACAGCAAGAAAATAGATGATCATCTTCATGCCTTAAAGAGAGTCCTCACCAAAAAGCAACCCTACTGGCCCCTTGATCTTGGATTTCCAGCTTCCATAACAATGAGAAAATAAATGTTTGTTGTTTAAGCCACCAAATCTGTGGTGTTTTGTTTTGGCTGCCTTAGTGGACTAATACAAGGCAGTAGCAGGGGCATGAAAACAACCATCTAAAGTAATAAGTAAGACCAATAGTTTGGTGGAAACTGAAACTTTAAGCAAGAGGTAATTTTGAAAATGAGTTCACAGTAACTTAAAGAAACTTTAGGAGGGCATTACACTTCCCAGAAAATAGTATAGAAGATTTAAGCCAACTTAATTTAATGGACAAAACGAACTCATCTGATACCTAGAATTTATTTTAGATGATTTATTTGGGATAAACCCTGGGTTATTCTTTAAAGACCATGAGAAGTAAGAGTAGCATTAGATTTTCTGACACAATATGGATTATTTGTTTTGTTTCTATTTTATTTTGTTCTCTTCCTAAATTCTGTTTATAGTATCTGTCTTTTTTATGGTTTTCATCTTGAAGTATGGTACTAATGCCCATAAGACTTTGTTTTATATATTGAACAATTTCAGTTATACATTTCAATATGGAATCTTTGTCCATTTGATTTTTCTTGAAATTGACATAATTTGAATGTCGGGGTGAAGGACATTGAGTTAGCTCCTTTCAGTTTAATAAATTTTACTGTCTAAGGTATGAAAATTAAGGGCCTTTTTCTTTTATCTGCGTAAATGGCTAAGAAATAGGATCATAGCTTTTAAACAGTGAGTACCTCAAGAAGTTTATGGGAGACCATAGCTTTTATCTTCAGATACTGAAGAGATTAGGATTGCTTTTTGTGTGACCAAGCAAAATAAAGAAACCTCTTCACTAAGATTGGTTAATCAAATTACTTAACAGTAGAAGGAAAGCAGAATATTTGGGGAACTGACTAAAAAGATTTTGTCAATGTAAAATCAGAAATCTGCCTAAAATCCTGTTTAATGAAATTGAACATGCTATATTTTCTTATTGTGTACTATTTTTTTTAAATTTTTTTTTTATTCTTTGCCCCAGCGGTACAGGTCTGTGAATCATCAGGCTTACATCTTTCACAGCATTCACCAAAGCACAAACCCTCCCCAATGTCCCTAACCCACCCACCCTATCCCTACCCTCCCACCCCCCAGTAACCCTCAGTTTGTTTTGTGAGATTAAGAGTCTCTTATGGTTTTTTAATAAAAACTTCTAAATCATTCTATTCAGTGATTACAGAATAAGTGAGTTAATGTTTGTGACTTTCCTATTTCCATGCA
The DNA here is from genome assembly GCA_002007465.1 of Ailurus styani. Classification (NCBI taxonomy): domain Eukaryota; kingdom Metazoa; phylum Chordata; class Mammalia; order Carnivora; family Ailuridae; genus Ailurus; species Ailurus styani. The sequence continues at coordinate 2,711,446 of LNAC01000162.1, read as the reverse complement.
TATATAAACTTTAAAAATTATTGTCTAAAACATATTGTACATTAAAGACTCCTACATCTGAAATTTAATATTTAAAGTAATTACTTTCCATATCATCAAAATGTGCCCAAATTTAATTTCTATATCTACATATGTTTCTTAGATGAATGAATCAGGATTAATTTAAATATTCTTCCATTTGCTGTACTATAAATAATAATGCAGCTGACATATTCATGATGAAATACCTACCTGCATTTCTCTCAGACTATCATTACATGCAAAAGACTTTTTATCTATTGAAAATTCTTCCCATACAGCAATATGTTTAATGCTACTCTTCAGGCATCCTAATACTATGATGATAATAATAATAATAATAACAATAATAATAATAATAATAGGACTAGTAATAACTGTGTTGCCTAGAGGTTTTATATTTTGTTTTGATTTTTTTTTTTCATTGATTCTTGTCCGGGAAACTATTGTGGAAACACTATTTAAAAGTAACCTAAATTTAAGTGATCTTAAATAGATTATTTTGGGTGAAGGGCTATGATGAAAATGAAAGACATCAATAAAGAACTACCTTTTACTATTCAGGAAATGTCATTTCCAACATAAAAAGAATTCAGCAATATGAAAAATATATATAGTAAAAATATACAGTGAATATAGATGTTTGTAATTTATTTAATGGTACATCTAACCTAGTGTGCTTCTTAAAATATACTTGCTAAACATCAAATTGTATTGACTATATTAATAATAATTACCAGATAAATTAGTTGATAAGAATCCTGAACCACATGTGTATATTAAATAAACACTTTCTAAAAAGAATTTCATATAGACAGTATTTTACTGCAATTGTAATAAGCTTCAAATTATGAACAAGTTTCTCATTGCACATTTACCTTTATGTATTTTCATGACATCTTTAAATAGATGTTAATTTTTTTTAAAAGATTTTATTTATTTATTTCACAGAGGGAGAGAGATCACAAGGAGGCAGAGAGGCAGGCAGAGAGAGAGGGGGAAGCAGGCTCCCCGCTCAGCAGGGAGCCCAATGCGGGCCTCGATCCCAGGACCCTGAGATCATGACCTGAGCCGAAAGCAGAGGCTTTAACCCACTGAGCCACCCAGGCGCCTGAAATAGATGTTAATTAAAAGAAATGTGATACAAGCATTTATACATACTTGTAACAAAGAAGAGCTACAAAGTACACAAAAAGAAAAAAGCTAAAGATGTGATCAAATAGCATTTTAAAACTATGTTTGTCTAAGTAGTGTATAAATAAATCAAGATACCTAAAGTAGCATGGAGAAAATGAATATCAGAGATATTTTCCGTATCAATAAGTGCCTATAAGACATTTAAAATAATTATAAATCCAAAAAGGACCAGTAAGCAAAATACCATCTGTAGTTTGTCTTGTAGTGGTAGCATCTCTTTTTAAATGCAATTTATCTGCTTTGCATAAAATCAGTTTCACAAATAAATGATAAAACTTCATAAAGGCAATATTAAAAATAACATTGAAATTAATGTCTTGGAAAGTTTCTTTCATCTAAATGTTATTTTGTCCTCTAATATAATGCAAAAAAAATCACAAATTAAAGAGCACCTGAAATAACTTCGAGTATCTTCTTTAGGAGAGTTCATTTATGATGCATAACATGCAGACATTTGAGCTTCCCCAAATCAAGATCAAAATTGCAAAGACATTTTCTTCAAAACTGAAAAAAATTCAAATTGCTTGTCAAATGATTTTTTGCAACTTCCATTTTATGTCAGGTGACCCTTTTTGAGTATCTACATTTCATGCTGTGTAAATAGAACCTCTTTTGTACTATATACTATATTCCTCAAAATTTTCTACATTAGTCCAATCTGGAATCCTAGCAACAGACCACTTTACTATGTGCTAGTTCTCTTTTTGAGTAAATAGCTTTTAATTGTCAGATAGCAGAGATTCAGAAATGAATGTCACTGAATGCTTGACACCAGCACATTTAGTGACCTGGATTATCATTTTCTCCCTCTAGAATCATAATGAAAACCTTCTTATTAAATCACTTGAATATATATTTTAATGATTCAGTTTACTTTTTTGCCCTATAAAAAGCATGCAACTATATGTGAATATATTCTAGCAAGCTACACAACATGAAACTATGTGAATGTTCATCTTCAGTCTCTTAACTGACACATTCCTTGTTTTCATACACAATCACAGACCATGGTTTGCATTAACTTGGTTCTTTTTCTGTGGATTTAATAAACATAATTATGTACATATATCTCCTCAAATAAACATTTTACTTATAGAAATTTGTATCATTCTATACTTTTTCTGACTTGTTTTTTACTTAACAGTGTGCCTTTGAGAATTTTTCATATCAGTAGTACTTAGCACAAAATATATATTCAGTAATTGTTATCTATAAGTGTGTTATTGTTGTCATGCAATTTTAAAAATGGGGTACATTTATTTATCATATACACATTTTTTCCTCTTTCATAGATTTATTTTGAAATGTATTTATGTTTTTATTTAGGTATAATCAAAAAATTTGGAGTATCATTTTGGTCCATCCCAAATTATATAAGCAGTTTGGCCCTACTCTCTCACTTATCCAAATCCACAGATACAAAATCTAGGAAGTGTATAATTTGCATCTTAGAAATAGCAACATCCCCACAGAGGACCTTGTGAGGCCTGGAGATTAACCCAAAGAATGCAGCATACTCCTCCACCTTGGCACAGTCACGGTCCAAAGGCAGTAATAGAGTTTTTTAAAGTGTAATTGTATGGATGAAAACTGTGTAAGCAATAGTGACATGATTTGTTAAATAATTATTAATATGTTTTTCCATTGACATTTCTGACTACAGAATATTTACTCTGTTGGTCTTGGTATTATCGGTTTGTGGAGTAGGATATGTTTTGTGAATGGAAGATTGAGAATTTTCCTAGAAGATTGGGAGATAAAAATCTAACCGTCAAAAATAGGATTATCCAGTAATACTATAACTTTGAAAGCCAGGGTAGATTCTTCAGACAAGATTTTCCTAATTATCTTAATGCCCATGTTCTCATTCTGAAGTTCAAGGGAGTAGTACCACCTTATAAAGTTGGCAAGATTAGGTTTTCATCTTCTGCAACAATGCCTTGAACTGTGGTGTTCTGTAGTAAAAGGATGCAATATAAGAGATAAAAGGAGGGGTGCCTGGGTGGCTCAGTGGGTTAAGCCTCTGCCTTCAGCTCAGGTCATGATCTCAGGGTCCTTCGATCAAGCCCCGCATCGGGCTCTCTGCTCAGCAGGGAGCCTGCTTCCTCCTTTCTCTCTGCCTGCCTCTCTGCCTACTCATGATCTCTCTCTCTCTCTGTCAAATAAATAAAATCTTTTTTAAAAAAGTAGAGATAAAAGGAAAGCCAAACACTTTTTCAGTTGCAGGAGTTGCAGAGCTGCTAAAGCTGATCATGTTACTGAGAGTCAGATTGAGTAGAGCTACAGAGGACTAACATGGTACAAATAAATCAAAGAAAATTTGACAGCAAATGTTCAGGTGGAAGGAGGGCCTATAATTTAGTGTCTTAATGTTTCTTAGCCACTCTTAGTTTCTTTGAGGAATGGAATTGAACCAGAAAGCTGAAAGTGCATCTGGGAACTTGTCAAAGGAGAGCATTCTGACAGGGTCTCAGTTGCTTTGCCCTGAAGGCTGTATTACAGACTTCCCTGTCTGGGACCAAATCAGTCACAGCAGATTTTTTGGATAAACTGCAAGGGGCTGGGATGCATGGAGTCAGTTAGACACTCTCACCCAGACTCTGACCAAGACAGAATAACAAGTTACATCTTTTTTAAATTTCAGTCTTGAATGCAACAATGTAAAGAGAGGGAGAACAAGAGATACTGTCCCATAGAACATGAGTGGAATTTGATACTAAAAGACTATTTTATTTTGGATCCTCCCCCCATGTTCGTAATCAATTTATATTTTGCTCTACGTTATTTCCTCAAAAACAGAAAAATATGGGGCACCTGGGTGGCACAGCTGGTCAAGCTTCTGAATCTTGATTTGGGTTCAGGTCGTGATCTCAGGGTTATGAGATTGAACCCCATGTAGGGCTCCACACTAGGTGTGAGGTCTGCTAAAGAATCTTTTCTCTCCCTTTCCCACTCGCCTCTCCCCCTCTAAAAAAACAACAGAAAAATATGAAATGGGGACCTAGGAACTTTAATCTAAAAATGATTTTACAGATTAAAATTTCTCTCTAAAATTATTTTAAGTAATAACATAATAGATTTGGGTGCAATTGTAAATGGGATCGACTCCTTAATTTCTCTTTCTTCTGATTTGTTGTTGGTATATAGAAGTGCAACTGATTGTTCCTCAAAAAGTTGAAAATAGAGCTACCCTATGACCCAGCAATTACACTACTGGGTATTTACCCTAAAGATACAAAGGTAGTGATCCTCAGGGGGCACATGCACCTGAATGTTTATAGCATCAATGTCCACAATAGCCAAACTATGGAAAGAACCTAGATGTCCATCAATAGATGAATGGATAAAGAAGATGTATATATATATATATATATATATACAATGGAATAATATGCAGCCATCGAAAGAAACGAGATCTTGCCATTTGCAATGATGTGGATGGAACTAGAGGGTATTATGCTAAGTGAAATAATTCAATCAGAGAAAAGACAATTATCATATGATCTCTCTGATATGAGGAACTTGAGGGGAAGGGTGGGGGGGTCCTAAGGTAGGGAGGGAAAAATGAAACAAGATGGATTCGGGAAGGAGAAAAACCATAAGAGACTCTTAATCTCACAGAACAAACTGAGGGTTACTGAGGGTAGGAGGGTAGGAATAGGGTGACTGGGTTATGGACATTGGGGAGGGTTTGTGCTATGGTGAGTGCTGTGAAGGGTGTAAGCCTGATGATTCACAGACCTGTACCCCTGGGGCAAATAATAATAATAAAAAAATTAAAATAATAAAATAATAAAAATAATATAATAGAGAATATATTATTAATTATATCTATTTTGATGTATTACAGTTATAATACTTATAATAAAATAATTTAAATAAGGTTTCTTTTTATAATTGGATTGAAGACAGTTTTAGCCAAATGAATATTTAGTTAATTTTTCCTGCTAGCCAGCAAACTGAAGGCTTAAGAGAAAGGTCAAATTATTAAAAACAAACAAAAAAACAAGATTTAAAATTTTCCTCCCACATCCAAATTGTAGCATGAATGACTCTAGCTAAGAAGCTTTTCTCTTTTTTTCAAGTTTGCTAAGAAATGTTTCATTAGGAGCACCTGGGTGGCTCAGTCGTTAAGTGTCTGCCTTTGGCTCAGGTCACCATCCCAGTGTCCTGGGATCAAGCCCTGCACTGGGTCCCCTGCTCTGCGGGAAAGCTTGCTACTCCCTCTCCCCCTGCTGGTATTCCCTCTCTCGCTGTGTCTCTCTCTGTCAAATAAATAAATAAAATCTTTAAAAAAAAAAGTTTCATTGTTTTTCTTATTGTTTTTTTCTTCAGGAATGGGTTTTGAGTTTTGCAAATGCTACGTATGTTTTGGAGATAAAATATATTTTGTTTGTTTTTACTAATCACCTTACATTTGGTCAGTATTTCTTCAAATGTGCTTCACTCCCTACAATTAAGGAATATATATAAACTGTGCTCCGTGAGGAAAAGATTCCAGGGAGAGAGAAGCTACTTAAAAGGAAGGTGGATAAGAACATTCTACTGGGGGTGTGGTGTTTAATTGGTTTTCCTTGAGGGCTCAGACTTTCCATGAGTTTGGTTCATTCAATACTTACTGTAATGAGTAGAAAAGTATGACTATTCCATGGGGCGACTGGGTGGCTCAGTCAGTTAAGTGTCTGCATTCGGCTCTGGTCACGGTCTCAGGGTTCTGGGATTGAGCCCCACATCAGACTCCCTGCTCAATGGGGAGTCCTGCTTTTCCATCTCCCCTCTCCCTCTGTGTGTGCTCTCTCTCTCTCTCTCAAATAAATAAGTAAATAAAATCTGAAATACAAAACCAAAAAATATAAAACCATGACTATTCCAACAGTGGGCATTGCTGATTCCAACTTCCAAATCCTATCCCTGAGATCTTTTAAAGTAATCTTCATTTAATGAAGATGTAGTGGCTAAGCAAAAATCACAGTAATTGGGGTATCTGGGTGGGTCAGTCAGTTGAGCATCTGACTTGGGCTCAGGTTATGATCCTGGGGTCCTGGAATCAAGCCCTGTCTCAGGTTCCTCACTCATTAGGGAGTCTATTTGACCCTTTCCTGCTCCCTCTGCCCCTCCCCCCACTCATGCTCGCGCGCGCGCTCTCTCTCTCTCTCTCCCAAATAAATAATTTTTAAAAAAACATCACAGTAATCTCCTATTCTATATCCATTAGTGATAATTACATTATAAGTTATATATACATTATGTTTGTGTGTGTATATATAACACCAGTTTTGTAGTCTGTATTGTTTTACAGACATTTTATCCGAGATTTTAAAGAATAGATAGCCCTACAGTATTTAACTAACCAGAATGTTTTTAACTTTCAGTCTATAATGACACTGATATCCATAATTCAGCAAGAAAAACAGTAAGGGGGAAACTATTTGCTTAATTTCACTTGGAGTTCTGGGTTTAATGACATACTTTCCATCATTACCTTCCTTGATATATATAATATATATATTTAATTAAAATAATAATTAATGTTTATTGAATCTACCTGGCTATACATATTTTACATCCATCCATTACCTGTTTTTTTCATGCACACCTATAAGACAAGGATTATTATTAGCTCATTTTGCAGGTGAGGAGACATAAATTCCTTAAGATTTAGTTCCCACTATTCTTGGATTTCCTAGGATTTTTGTTTGTTTGTTTGTTTGTTTTCCTCTTTACATTCCAGTTTTGGAAGTTTCCATTCAGATAGCCTCAAGCTTGGTGATTCTTTTCTCAGTTATGTCTAGTGTACTAGGGATCCCATCACTAGTAGCATCTGTTATTGCATACTGTCTACTTTATCCATTAGAGACCTTAGTATATTAATCATGGATGTTTTAAATTACTGGTCTAATAATTTCCACATCCCTGTCATATCTGAATCTGGTTTTGATGTTTGATCTGTCTCTTCGAACTGTGTTTTTGCCTTTTAGTATGCCTTGTAATTTTTTCTTGACAGCTAGACATAATGGTCTGGGTTAAAGTAACTGTTTTAAGTAGTCTTTTAACAATGTGGTGGTAACACATGGGGAATGGGGAAGCATTCTGTAGTGCAATGATTATGTCTCAATCTTTTAATGAGCTTGTGGCTCTGGATTGTCAACTTCACAAGTGCTTCTCAGGTTTCCTCCCTTTTAGGTGGGACAGGATGCCCCGAGTAGACTGAAGTTGATTATTTCCCTCACTCTTGGTTGGTTAGGCTGTGAAAGAACTCCAGTAGTGTGGCTCTGGTAAAACTCCCCAGCGCAGACCTTGTTAAATAGAAAATAATACTTGGCATATTTCAAAGTAGTATCTTTTCTCCTCCTCCACCCTCCTCCCCCACCAGAAGCACAAAGGAATTTTTCTCCAGTGTTCACTGTGAGAACCTGGTCAAACTCCTGGAAGTAAAACTTACAAAAGTTTGGGAGCCTTCCATGACTGGGTTCTCCTGAAGTTTTTCATTCTCAGACTCGTTTACACTGAACCTCCACCAATTTGTAAATTGCCATTTAGGTTTTTCTACTCCAAACTGGTTTCCATAAATATTTTTGCTTGTGGGTGTCTGATTCAGTAAGTTGCAATTCTTTATATTCATCTACCTGTATCCAGGAGATTGCCTTGTTATATCAGTTCTCTGAAGGATCTATAAGGAGTTATTTTTTCAGTTTGTTTAGTGTTTTACTTGTTAGTAAAGAATAGTGACTTCAAGCTCCTTACATGCTGAACTGTTAACTGGAAGCCCCTCACACAAATTTTTAAACCTGAAATTTGTTTAAAAATAAATTTTTAAGATCCTAAAGAGATAATAGAAAGTATTAAGAATTACATCAAAATACTATTCTTATCTTAGCATTCCTACTCTCCCCACCCGTTGCAAATTAAGTTCCATCTCAGACAAATTCACTTCAGACTTTCAACAAAGACTTAAAGCCTATGCTAATTACCCTCCTCCAGAGCACAGAGAACGTACTATGTCTTCATAATACTTTTACCAAGCCAGTACCTGATAACACTAATACACATGTGGGTGGGAGGATGGGGGAAGAAATGGTCATAATTTTTAAATGAAATGGAAAAAAATCTTGAGCTACAGGATGGGTTATATTCTTTGCTCAGCCCTTCTGTTGTTAGTGAGCCAGAAAATGAGATAGGCAGAAGAAGCAAATAGATATCATATTCTTTTCATTCAAAAGTGATTTGTGTCTCAGGAGTACATCTAGGGATGTAGGAGTGCTCCTCTCAGCTTTTGGCCGTTGTAGTGAAAATTTAACAGCCATCAAGCTAGTTGGTATGATCAGGAGTAGGAAAGGCAGAGTTGAAAGACCCACTTGCCTTTTATTTGGCCAGTTTCTCCTCAAGTATTTTTGTTTTAATGTTTCAAGATTGATCCCAGGTAAGTGATTATGCTTTCCTCTTGCAACCTTTGTTACATCTAGATCTCTTTTGAGTAGAAATAGTCATCTAGAGAAATTAAATCGATCTCTGCAAAAAATTTCTTCCTCATCCCATTCTGGACCCTTTTGAATAGAAAAATGGGGGTTCAAGCAGGATATTTCCTCTCTCTCAATCCAAGCAGAATCCAGTCACTATAAGTGAATCTATAGTGCTTTGTAGATAGAAGAATGAGCTTTAGAGTCAGTTTGGCAGCCTTCCAATCTTAGCTCTACCGCTTGCTAATGTTGGGAGCTAAAGCTTGTAGTTACTGCTGTGTGTTCTCCTAGGTCTGCTATCATTTCCTCAGGAAAGATTCTATTATACCTCATCATAGTAGTATTTTACTTATTGGATTTTAATTTTTTTAAAGATTTTATTTATTTACTTAACAGAGAGAGATTACAAGTAGGCAGAGAGGCAGGCAGAGAGAGAGGAGGAAGGAGATTCCCCGCTGAGCAGAGAGCCTGATGGGGGGCTTGACCCCAGGACCCCAAGATCATGACCTGAGCTGAAGGCAGAGGCTTTAACCCACTGAGCCACCCAGGTGCCCCATATTGCATTTTAATTTTATAGGAGTTTTGTGACCATATTAAAAAGTCTTCCTTCTTCATTGAGCTATACATTTTTGAGATTAGAGACTGAGTTTAATTTATAAACATAATATCTATCATCAACTAGTGCAGAAGCTGACCAGTAGGAGACAATAAATATGTGTTGAGTGAATGAATGTATCATGTCATAGTTTTAAAATGTTGTTTGCACATAGAATCTTAATTTATCATAAATACTCTTTTGTTGAATTTATTTGATAGATGATGTATTAACTTTGATGCTTTGATGTGAAAGTAGCTCAATATAAACTGATGTGGATCTATGTGATTTTATTGAAATAATTTCCAGATGATAAAAATGAAAGTTAAAGATTTTTTGAGATATGTTAACAGTATTTTAACTGACAAAAACTGAATATGTAGAGAAGATACTATAAAATAAGGAAGTTGATATAGTTATTGATGTAGAGATAGTGACAAAAATATTTTTAGAGCAGCACAATGGCTATTATTTTCTTTGAGAAAATAAGACATTAAAGAAACTTTCAAATTAGGTAAAAAATTAGAAAACTATCCGTTGGATGATTTATAAGGAATTTATTTCATCATCACTATTACTACTGCAACTCTTTTTTAAAATATTGACCTATTCTTTTGTTACAAATAATTATATATTCCTTCCTAGGAATTTTGCCTATGTGTTTTTACACAAAGATCATAACTATGGTTGTTAATTTTTTTCCATCAAAGCACCACTAAAACTTGATGTATAATTGAAAATTTCTTTGAATAGCTGTTTTATCTTAAAATATTTAAACAAATTGGGTCCTCAACTCCATAATATGACACTATCTTTTTTTGTTACATTCTGTCATGTATATTGATATTTTAATGACATTCCATTGAATAAATTTGACACTGGAGGATCAAATTTTACACATTTATCTCCTGGCTTCTCATATCCATGGAAAAATGTCAATATATCTGAGATAAGATATCCCAGGATATTATAACTTTGTACAGAAGAGAAATCTGCTTAGAGAAATTTGCCCTTTACACTGTTATTGCAGTAATATATTCAGAAAAAATTGACCAAAATTTAATACCTCTATAGATGTCAAACTTGAGAGTGTTTTTCATAGTTTAATTTTACTACTAAATTGTACCAAAAGAGTATTTTGTTATTTCTGTATTAAAGTTTTTCTTAAATGCCCATTTAAGGTGAAAAACAGTTTTCATTAATCTATATTTATCTAGCTACAGTAACTTTAACCTATTGATGAATTTGTATGTTACTTCTGTAAATATAAATGTCCAAATCATTGATGCAGGCTTTTATACCAGCAAATGATTAAAATGAAGCAGAGAGCACAAATACCATTTATAAGAGGGGAAAAGGTATTGTTGGGAATAGTTCCCTTTTGGAGCCTTCATTTAAGATATTAAACAGTCCTTGTGTTTTGTAATCCTAAGGTTTGTAACAAATTCATTGTATCATCAGAATGAAGAATGATATGTATAAAAAGGTCTTTGAAAAGTTTTGGTTTATGGCCATAGAAATCATCTAGTCTGAAATGTTTTGTCAATTTCTAAATAGTGTGCCCCTCCTAAATTTTTGTCATAGAGTGACCTTGTTAGACAAGGCCAGCTGGAGTTGCCACAGGCTTCACAGTTTGGTTTGCCTGATTTGTTTGTTATTCAAGGCTTTACAGGCTATTGCAATATAACCGAACAAGATCCTGCAGGAGTCAATATCAGACCCAAATCCAGACAGTTTCTTTTTACTCTCAGGTTTGAAGAAATTGACACATTGCATCTTACTTTGTATCCACTATCCACTCAAAATCACACCTATAAGATCTGGGAAATTAGATTTCATCGGTCCCACTGCTTTCTCTAGGTCATTTGTCTTGCCTAAACTACCTGAAAAACAAGGAATAGTGTGGTCTTAGGGTAGATGGAAGAGAATTCACAAAGCAAGGTGAGGAAAGCAAAATCTCTGGTTTGTACCCTATTTTACATAGCAGTCCCAGACTTTTACCAACTCCTATGAAATTGGCAGTTTTTGAACTTTTTCCCACTGGGTTATTTACATTCTGAGTCAGAATTCCCCAGAGAGGGGTGCCTGGGTGGCTAAGTCGGTTGAGCTTCTGCCTTTGGCTCAGGTCATGATACCAGGGTGCTGGGATCAAGCCCTGAGTCAGGCTCTCTGCTCAGCAGGAGCCTGCTACTTCCTCTCCCTCTGCCTGCCACTCCCCCTGCTTGTACGCGCTCTCTGTCAAATAAATAAATAAAATCTTAAAAAAAAAAAAAAAAGAATTCCCCAAACTTACTTAAAGCTTGCTAATGAACTACAGATTAATATGTTTTATATTAAAATCACTCACCTTTAACACATACAATATAGGTTATAGTACCAATTTACCTTTGGTGACCAGAAATAAGGATTGAATGTTGTGAAAGGAGACTTAAATATAATTTTGAATGACCTTGTATATTATTTTTAAATTAGGTTTTAATACTACTTCAGTTATTTCCTAATCATTTTCACTATTTTAGAAAATGCATAGATAAGGGTAAAAGATATTTAATATATTGATAATATTGACAAATTTGGTAAAATAATTTTATCTTTGGATTATTGAAGGAGACAAAATACTTTTGTCTTAGACATGAATGTCAGTAGGGAAATGCTTGACAAGTAGGAATAAATATGTTTATGGGTTATAATTAAACATTTGGGCTATTTTATCATTTAAACAATCCCCATGTGAAGTTTTATGTTTATTTTTCCTATTTTGAATTTTTTTTGAGAAAGAGTGCATGTGAGTGGGGTGGGGCGGGGGGACAGAGGAAGAGGGAGAGAGAATCAACAGGGTCCATGCCCAGCACAGAGCCCAAAGTGGGGCTCAATCTCACAACCCTGAGATCATGACCTGAGCCAAAATCAAGAGTTGGACACTTAGCCAACTGAGCCATCCAGGTGCCTCTGGTGTTTAATTTTTTTTTTCATTTTTTTAATTTAAATTCAGTTAGTTAGCATACAATGTATTATTGGTTTCTGAGGTTCATCATTCTTATATAATACCCAGTGCTCATTACATCACATGACCTCCTTAGTATCTATCACCCAGTTACCCCATCCCTCCATCTCCCTCCCCTCCAGCAACCTCAGTTTGCTTCCTATATCTCTTATGTTTGTCTCCTGCTCTGATTTCATCTTGTTTTATTTTTTCCTCTCCTCCCCTATGATTCTGTTTTATTTCTTAAATTCCACATATAAGTGAGATCATATGATAACTGTCTTTCTCTGATTGACTTATTTCGCTTAGTAAAATATCCTCTAGTTCCATCCATGTCATTGCAAATGGCAAGATTTCATTTCTTTTGATGGCTGAGTAGTACTCCATAATACACACACACACACACACACACACACACACCCCACTTCTTCTTTATCCATTCATCTGTCGATGGACATCTGGGCTCTTTCCGTAGTTTGGCTATTGTGGACATTACTGCTATAAACATCGGCTACAGCTGCCCCTTTGGATCACTACATTTGTATCTTTGGGGTAAATACCCAGTAGTGCAGTTGCTGGGTTCTGGAATAGCTCTATTTTCAACTTTTTGAGGAACCTCCATACGGTTTTCCAGAGTGGCTGCAGCAGCTTGCATTCCCACCAACACTGTGAGAGTGTTCCCCTTTCTCCACATCCTGGCCAATATCTGTTGTTTCCTGACTTCTTCATTTTAGATATTCTGACTGGTGTGAGGTGGTCTCTCATTGTGGTTTTGATTTGTATTTCCCTGATGCCGAGTGATGTTGAGCATTTTTTCATATCTGTTGACCATTCGGATGTCTTCTTTGCAGAAATGTCTGTTCATGTCTTCTGCCCATTTATTGATTGGATGATTTGTTCTTTGGGTGTTGAGGTTGATAAGTTGTTTATAGATTTTGAATACTAGCCCTTTATCTAATAAGTCATTTGCAAATATCTTCTCCCATTCTGTCCTTGTCTTTTGGTTTTGTTGACTCTTTCCTTTGCTGTGCAAAAGCTTTTAATCTTGATGAAATCCCAATAGTTCATTTTCCCCTTATTTCCCTTGCCTTTGGTAATGTGTCTAACAAGAAGTTGCTGTGGCCAAGGTCAAAGAGGTTGCTGTGTTCTGCCTGTGTTCTCCTCAAGGATTTTGCTGGATTCCTGTCTCACACTGAGGTCTTTCATCCATTTTGAGTCTATATTTGTGTATGGTGTAAGGAAATGATCCAGTTTCATTTTTCTGCATGTGGCTGTCCAATTTTCCCAACACCATTTGTTGAAAAGACTATCTTTTTTCCATTGGATATTCTTTCCTGCTTTGTCAAAGATTATTTGACCTTAGAGTTAAGGGTCCATCTCTGGGTTTTCCATTCTGTTCCATTGATCTATATGTCTCTTTTTGTGCCAGTGCCATTCTGTCTTTTTTTTTTTTTTTAAGATTTTACGTATTTATGACAGAGAGAGAGGGAACACAAGCACGAGGAATCTAGAGAGGGAGAAGCAGTTAACTCGCTGAGCAGGGAGCTCAACATGGGAGCTCGATCTCAGGATGTCAGGATCATGACCTGAGCCGAAGGCAGACGCTTAATGACTGAGCCACCCAGGGACCCCTGTGCCAATACCATACTGTCTTGATTACAGCTTTGTAATAGAGCTTGAAGTCCAGAATTGTGATGCCACCAGTTTTGATTTTCTTTTTCAACATTCCTCTGGCTATTTGGGGTCTTTTATGTTTCCATGCAAATTTTAGGATTATTTGTTCCGGCTCTGTGAAAAAGTTGATGGTATTTTCCCAGAGTTTGCATTGAATGTATAGATTGCTCTAGGTAGCATCAACATTTTAACAATATTTGTTCTTCCAATCCATGAACATGGAATGTTTTTCCATTTCTTTGTGTCTTTCTCAATCTCTTTCATGAGTATTCTACAGTTTTCTGAGTGCAGATTCTTTGCCTCTTTGGTTAGATTTATTCCTAGCTATCTTATGGTTTTGGGTGCAATTGTAAATTGGATTGACTCCTTAATTTCTCTTTCTTCTGTCTCATTGTTAGTGTATAGAAATGCAACCTATTTCTGTGCATTGATTTTATATCCTGCCACTTTGCTGAATTCCTGTATGAGTTCTAGAAATTTGGGGGTGGAGTCTTTTGCGTTTTCCACATAGAGTATCATGTCATCTTCAAAGACAGAATTTGACTTCTTTGCCCATTTGAGTGCCTTTTATTTCTTTGTGTTGTCTGATTGCTGATGATAGGACTACTAGTACTATGTTGAACAGCATTGGTGATAGTGGACATCCCTGCCATGTTCCTGACCTTAGGGGAAATGCTCTCAGTTTTTCCCCATTGAGAATTATATTCACTGTGGGCTTTTCCTAGATGGATTTTATGATACAGAAGTATGTTCCCTCTATCCCTACACTGTGAAGAGTTGGTTTTTTTTTTTAAGATTTTATTTATTTATTTGACACACAGAGAGAGAAATCACAAGTAGGCAGAAAGGCAGGCAGAGAGAGAAGGGGAAGCAGTCTCCCTGCTGAGCAGAGAGCCCGATGCAGGGCTCAATCGATCCCAAGACCCTGAGATCATGACCCGAGCCGAAGGCAGAGGCTTAACCCACTGAGCCACCCAGGTGCCCCCTGTGAAGAGTTTTAATCAAGAAAGGATGCTAGTTTGTCAAATGCTTTTTCTGCATCTATTGAGAGGATCATACGGTTCTTGTCCTTTCTTTTATTTATGTAGTGTATCACACTGATTGATTTGCAGATGTTGAACCACCTTGCAACCCAGGAATAAATCCCACTTGGTCGTGGTGAGTAATCGTTTTAATGTTGGATCCTATTGGCTAGTATTTTGGTTGAGAATTTTTGCATCCAGGTTCATCAGGGATATTGGTATATAATTCTTTTTGGTGGGATCTTTGTCTGGTTTTGGGATTAAGATAATGCTGGCCTCCTAGAAAGAGTTTGGAAGTTTTCCTTCCATTTCTATCTTTTGAAACAGCTTCAGAAAGAATAGGTATTAATTTTTCTTTAAATGTTTGGTAGAATTCCCCTGGGAAGCCATCTGGCCCTGAGCTCTTGTTTGTTGGGAGATTTTTGATTACTGCTTCAATATCCTTGCTGGTTATGTGTCTGTTCAGGTTTTCTATTTCTTATTATTTCAGTTTTGGTACTTTATATGTCTCCAGGAATACATCCATTTCTTCCAGACTGCCTATTTTGTTGGTATATAGTTGCTTTTAATATGTTCTTGTAATTGTTTGTATTTCTTCAGTGTTGGTTGTGATCTCTCCTCTTCCATTCATTATTTTATTTTATTTGGGTCCTTTCTCTTTTCTTTTTGTAAGTCTGGCTGGGGGCTTAGCCTTATTAATTCTTTCAAAGAACCAACTCCTGGTTTCATTGATCTGTTCTACTGTTCTTTTGGTTTCTATTTCATTGATTTCTGTTTTAATCTTTATTATTTCTATTCTCCTGCTGGATTTAGGGTTTATTTGCTATTCTTTCTCTAGCTCCTTTAGGTGTAAGTTTAGGTTGTGTATTTGAGACCTTTCTTGTATCTGAGAAAGCCTTGTATTGCTATATACTTCCTTCCTCGGACTATCTTTGCTGGATCCCAAAGGTTTTGAACAGTTGTGTTTTCATTTTCATTTGTTTTCATGATTTTTTAAAATTCTTCTTTAATTTCCTGGTTGACCCATTCCTTCTTTAATAGGATGCTCTTTAGCTTCCACAGTTTTTAGTTCTTTCCAAACTTCCTCTTTTGATAAGTTCCCGTTTCAAAGCATTGTGGTCTGAAAATGTGCAGGGAATGATCCCAGTCTTGTGGTACTGGTTGAGACCTGATTTATGACCTAATATGTGATCTATTCTGGAGAATGTTCCAATGCACTAGAGCAGAGTGTGTATTCTGTTGCTTTAGGATGGAATGCTCTGAATATATCTGTGAAGTCCATCTGGTCTAGTATGTCATTCAAAGTCCTTATTTCCTTGTTCATCTTCTGCTTAGATGATCTGTCCATTACAGTGAGTGGGATGTTAAAGTCCCCTAGTATTATTGTATTAGTATCCATGTGTTTCTTTAATTTTGTTTTTGTTTTTTTTTCTTTAAAGATTTTATTTATTTATTTCACAGAGGGAGAGAGATCACAAGGAGGCAGAGAGGCAGGCAGAGAGAGAGAGGGGGAAGCAGGCTCCCCGCCGAGCAGAGAGCCCGATGCGGGCCTCGATCCCAGGACCCTGAGATCATGACCTGAGCCGAAAGCAGAGGCTTTAACCCACTGAGCCACCCAGGCGCCCTAATTTTGTTATTAATTGGCTTATATAATTGTCTTCTTCCCAGGTTAGGGGCATAAATATTTACTATTGTTAGATTTTCTTTTTGGATAGACACTTTAATTATGATATTGTTTCCTTCCTCATCTCCTATTACAGTCTTTGACTTAAAATCTAATTTGAGTGATAAAAGAATTGCCACTCCAGCTTTCTTTTGATGTCTATTAGCATGATAAATGGTTTTCCACCCCCTCACTTTCAATCTGGAGCTGTCTTTGGATCTAAAATGAGTTTCTTGCAGACAGCATATCAATGTGTTTTGCTTTTTATCCATCTGATACCCTGTGTCTTTTGATTGGGGCATTTAGCCCACTTACATTCAGAGTAACTATTGAAAGATATGGATTTAGTGCCATTGCATTTCCTGTAAAGTCACTTCTGTATTTTGTCTCTATTCCTTTCTGGTCTGTGTTACTTTTGGGCTCTCTTTACTCAAAGGATCCCTTTTAATATTTCTTGTAGGGCTGGATTGGCGATCACAAATTCTTTTAGTTTCTGTTTGTCTTGAAGGTTTTTATCACTCCTTCTATTTTGAATGACATCCTAGCTGGATAAAGTATTCTTGGCTGTCTATTTTTCTCATTTAGTACCCTGAATATATTATGCCAGTCCTTTCTGGCCTGCCAGGTCTCTGTGGGTAGGTCTTCTGCCAATCTAATGCTGTTAACCTTGTAGGTTATAGACCTCTTGTTCAAGCTGCTTTCAGGATTTTCTCTTTGTCTCTGAGATTTGCAAGTTTCACTATTATATGTCAGGGTGTTGACCTATTTCTGTTGATTTTGGGGGCATTCTCTGTGCCTGCTGGACTTGGATGCTTGTTTTCTTCCCCAGATTAGGGAAGTTCTCTGCTATAGGTTGTCACAATATACCTTCTGCCCTTCCTTCTCTCTTTCGTCTTCTAGGATCCCTATTATTGTAAAATTGTTTCACTTTATGGTATCACTTAATCTCTGAGATTCTCCCCTATTAATCCAGTAATTGTTTATCTGTTTTTTTCAGCTTCTTTATTCTCCATCATTTATCTTCTATATCACTAATTCTCTCTTCTGCCTCATTTATCCTATCAGTTAAAGCCTCCATTTTTAAAAAAGATTTTATTTATTTATTTGAGGTAGAGAGAGAGTGAGAGAGAGAGCATGAGAGGGGAGAAAGTCATAGGAAGAAGCAGACTCCCCATGGAGCTGGGAGCCTGATATGGAACTTGATCCTGGGACTCCAGGATCATGACCTGAGCCGAAGGCAGTCGCTTAACCAACTGAGCCACCCAGGCACCCTAAAGCCTCCATTTTTTATTGCATCTTATTAATAGCCTTTTTAATTTCAACTTGATTAGATTTTAGTTCTTTATTTCTCTAGAAAGTGATTCTCTAGTGTCTTCTATGCTTTTTTCAAGCCCATCAAGTAACTTTATAGTCATTATTCTATACTCTAGTTCTGACATCTTACTTATATTCATGTTGATTAGGTCCTTGGCAGTCAGTACTGCCTCTTGCTCTTTTTTTTTGCGATGAGTTTTTCCATCTTGTCATTCTCTTCAGAGAAGAATAGATGAATGAGAGAAATGAAATGGCAACAACAACCCGAGAGAAATATACACTAAACAAATCAGAAGAGATCCAAAACCAAAAGAAAGAATGAAAGAAAGAAAAGTGAATGTAATCAGACAGAGAAAAAAAGAGAGAAAGAAAGATAAAGAGAAGTGAATATAATCAGACAGTTGGATAGAATAGAGCAATACATTCAATCCTTGTGTTTATTTTGGTCTGTTTGTTAGAAAATTAGATCCCAAAATTGTAAAGAAAGAAAAACTTAAATATGCACAAAGTAAAATATAATGAAAGCATAAAATGTAACTGTAAAAACAAAAATTAATATACAAGAAAAAACAAAAGAGAAAAAACAAAAACAAAAAGGAAGGAATGTAAACAGACAGGTGAAGAGAACAGAACCATACACTATATCCAGAGTGTATTTTGGTTGGTTTGTTAGAGGAAAGTACATCTGAAAATTATAAAGAAAGAAAAACTTCTATACAAAAATAAAATTAAATACACTGAAAAGATAGAATGTAACTGTAAAGGTGAAAATTAAGAAAGACTTTAAGAAAACAAACAAACAAAAAGGATTAAGAGAAAAAAAGAGAGAGAATATGATCAGATAGGTGAAAAGAACAGAACCATATACTAGATTCTGAATGTATTTTGGTCTGTTAGAAGAAACTGCATCCCAAAATCATAAAGTAAGAAAAACTTATATATATATATAAATAAAATTAAATATAATGAAGGGATGGAATATAACTTTAAAATTGAAAATTAAAAAAGATTTAAGAGAAGAGTTGATAAAATAAGAAATTGGTTGAAAAAGGAAAGAGTAAAAAATTAAAATTGAAAGACAAAAGAATCATGAGATTAAAAACATGATTTCTATATCTTTATTGCCCTAGCACTGGAGTTTTGCAGTTCTCAGTGATTGGTAAACTTGGTCTTGGCTGGATGTTCTTGCTGATCTGCTGGGGGAGGGGCCTGTTGCTTTGATTTTCAAATGTCTTTGCCCCAAGTGGAATTGCACGGCCCTTGCCAGGAGCCAAGCTAAGTAAGTTGCTCTGGTTTGCTCTATCTGGCTTGTGTTCCCTGAAAGCTTTTCATGAAGTTTTAGAGGACAAGAATGAAAATGGTAATCTCTGGCTCCGGAGCTAAAAGCTTGGGGCCCCACTCCTCAGTGTTCCCTCAAGGAAATGTGATCAATAAGTCCTGTCTCCCTGGTCTCTGTCCACACTCTGCACTCACACAGCCTGCGACCAAGTGTTTCTGTCTGTGGCATACAACCCCATTTCAAGTCTCCAAACCCTGTAGACTCCTGTGGCCCACTCTTGCACTGCTCCTTCCAGGGGAGGAAGGATGGGGGGTGGTGTCACAGGTTCTGCTGCTTGTTAGGCCCCTGCTCAGAGAACAATCATCCGACCATGCTACAATTCATAGTTTATGGCAATCTCAAGCTAAAAGTCCACTCCTGGGCTTACTGTTTGCAGCTGGCTTCCTCACTTTGATGCCTAGGAGCTCTGTCACACTCAGACACTGCTGGTCTTCCCGAGATCCTGGGATCCTGAGACTGCACTGTCCCACCTAGGATTCCACCCCATTTAGTTACCTAAGCGCCTTTCAGGCTGGGACATCCCTCACTGGAGCAGACTTCTGAAAGTTCTGATTTTGTGCTCCACCATTGTATCACTTTCTGGTAGCCAATTTAAGGAGGTTCCCTCCCCCCATGATTCATCTTCCCATATATCACCTTCATTTACTTTTCCATACCTCCTACCTTGCAGAAAGTGGCCGCTTTTCTATTGGTAGAGTTGCAGCTGTTCTTTTCTTAGATCTCTGGTTGAGTTCGCAGGTGTTCAGAATTATGGTAGCTGCCTAGGTGAGTTCCTGGGACCAGACAAAACTAAGGGCTCCTACTCCTCTGCCATCTTGCTAGTAACTCCCTGGTGTTTGTTTTGTTTTTCAATGAAGTGATTAAGTTCATCTGTGTAGACATACTTAATAATTTCATCACATTGATAATTAAAATCTCCATATTAAGTAGAAAAATAATATTTGCTTATATCTATAGAAAATATTGGAAATGAGATTAAGTGCTAAAGAAAATTATAAAGTATGTAGTCACAAAATATGCAAAAAAAATGCAGCATCTAGTCAGTTCTCTATACAAACTCATTTCCAAGTCCACTGAATTTAGAAAGATAGTTTTGAAACAAAGTTGATGCTAAAATTTATGTAGGATTTAAAAAGTATCTTGTCAAAAGTAAACTTTTAAAAATATTGAGGGGGTACATAATGAATACTAATTTATGTCAACAGAAAATTTGCTTATTAAAAGAATTGTATAGAGTTATATTTCT
Source organism: Ailurus styani (assembly GCA_002007465.1). Lineage (NCBI taxonomy): Eukaryota > Metazoa > Chordata > Mammalia > Carnivora > Ailuridae > Ailurus > Ailurus styani. Next base: position 2,690,938 of record LNAC01000162.1, on the reverse strand, counting down.
CTATAAGTTTTAGTAAAACTGACTAAACACTGATTTAAAGAAAACTTGGGTTTAAGGGCACCTGAATGGCTCAGTCAGTTAAGCAGCTGCCTTGGGCTCAGGTCATGATCCCAGGGTCCTGGGATCAATACCCTGCATTGGGCTCCCTGCTCCGCAGGGAGTCTGCGTCTCCCTCTCCCTCTGCCTTCCGCTCCCCTTGCTTGTGCTCTCTCAATCTCTGTCAAGGAAATAAATAAAATATTTAAAAAATTTAAAAAAACCCTTGAGTTTAGAGGTTAGAATAGAAGTTGCCTTCCGAGAGGGATACCAATCAGGAATGGAGACTTATGGAGTGTTGCACATATCTTGATACAGGTGGTTGTTACATATGTAAAAATATATATGGCTGCATATATATATATTATACATACCAGTGTATATATTTGTAAAAAGCCACCAAGATGTACCCTTAAGATTCATGTATCTTGATGTGTGTAGCTTATCACTTAGTAATTAAAAGGAAAGAAAAGAATAAAAAGGAACAAGAGTTTATGCCGCAAGAAGTCTTATGGTGGGCACCACTCTCTGCTATCACAGGATAACATAGTCTCTAGGACTCTCTTGGACTTCTTAGCTGCATTATAGTTGCTCTAGCTTCAGCTGCATGTCTGTGTTCCAGGAAGAAAGGAGGAAAAAGGAACAAAATGGGTACATAAAATGCAAAGGTAGGGGAATATGTTAGGAAAGAAAAACTTCCTCACAATCTGCCAGCAGACTTCTGTTGAGTTTTCATTAGCTAGTCTAGTCACATGGTCAAATCTAGCTGTAAGGGAAGGTGGGAAACAGTTTTCAGTAGACATATTTCTCCCTTTGGAGGGAATGGCCTCTGTTAATAAGAAAGGATAGAGTGCATATAGTGCAGACAAATAGCAGTGCCTGCCATATCACAGTGTGTGATTTTATTTTAATTATTCTAAGAACATATTCTCTGAGCCAATTATAAATCGAATGTGTGAAATATACAAGTGAATAATTATCATTTCCCAATTTAGATTCATTATGTACTTGTATATCTTGAAATATTTCCTTGAAAATATTTTATGTTTCAGTTTTTAATCCTTTCAGTTGGTTTGTCTTCTGCTAGTTTGAACAAGTGTTACTGTCTGTATTTAGCAACAGCTGTTTATTTCTTTTATAAAATGTTGAGGAATAGCTAAGTAACAGGTAATGGCAAAAGCTAAAGATGATACATATATGTGACATTGAGGCCAAAACCAAGTTTTGTGGAAAAAAAAAATTCTGCCATGCACAGTGATCCTATAAATCCATATGGTTGAGATTCTAGTTTAAATCTGGTTGAAATACTTTTCTGAATTAAAAAAAATGCTTGAATTTTATTTATTTAAATTAACTTAATGCACAGATATATGGATAGAATTCAGGGTTGAAATGGCCATGAAAGTGTCTCAAACCAGATAACATAAAAAATAGGTTTCAGATTTATGCTTCCATATCATCTGCCAGCCTGGCAGCATAATTCCCAAACCTCTCAGCAGAAAATCTTTCATTTGAAGCAAGCTTCTGTTATGTGATCTTTTTCCCCCTGGCAGATGATGTGTTAAAAATGTACTATCTGGGAGATGGACCAGAGACAGGTGCACAGGTTTTGATGTGGAAGCCTTGGCAGGTGTGACCCAGAATGGAATATATTCTCCTCAGAGAGACCCATTGAGATCAGATGTTCACCAGAAAGACAACGCTCAAATTATTCTAACATGCATATAATTATTTCTTAACGTGGTATTGTGACCTTGCTATAATTTGCACACCAGCAAATACATTTGAGCCATGTTAGCAACATCTGAACTATAATGTTTCTGGATCTGTAAAAACATGAAATTGCATTTCTAATCTCTGTACTTAGGAAATCAGAGAGTAAGTTAGTTGCCTTGATTAAAAGGGAAACATGATAGTAACTAGAGTTACTTTTAATTTTCTGCCCAATAAAAGGCCACTCTCTAGGCATTTTGCAACATGGTTTCAATTCTTTCTTCCCTCTTCTTCCCAGTCAGTGCAGTTTCCCTTTCTCAAACACATGTCTTCTGTGCAGACTTCCCTTCCTTGACCTTAAACTTGGTTTTACCTCTATTTTCATACTTCATCTTTCTTTCCTTTTTTTTTTTAAAGACTTTATTTATTTATTTGACAGAGAGAGAGATTACAAGTAGGCAGAGAGGCAGGCAGAGAGAGAGAGGGGGAAGCAGGCTCCCCATTGAGCAGAGAGCCCTAATACGGGACTCGATCCCAGGACCCTGGGATCATGACTTGAGCCAAAGGCAGAGGCTTTAACCCACTGAGCCACGCAGATGCCCCATACTTCATCTTTCTTAATTTTACAAAGATTTTCAAGTTTTGGGATTTAAATGAACTTTTACCAAATGTGTTGTTATCATGTCACATGATAGGTATTCAGTATATATTTTAAAATTAACAAAAGAATGTGTAAATGATGAAAGACACTGACCATACTGCAAGGTAAACTAGAATCTCTTTTTGTATTCCTTTTACTTCTCTGGAATGTACTAGACTCTGTTTAGTGTTCAACCTAGGTATAATACCCTATTAGCAAAAATTATTATGACCTTACATACGTTCTCATTTATATTTGCAAAAATAATTAAATAAACCCCAAATTATTTGGCATGCCATCATTAAAATTGTAGTTAAATCGCTGGCAACAAGTTTCAGTAGCTCTTAATAATAGGCTGTGTAAAGAAGTTGTTGACAGGGGCGCCTGGGTGGCTCAGCGGGTTACGCCTCTGCCTTTGGCTCAGGTCATGAGCTCAGGGTCCTGGGATTGAGTCCCGCATCAGGCTCTCTGCTCAGCAGGGAGCCTGCTTCCCCCTCTCTCTCTGCCTGCCTCTCTGCCTACTTGTGATTTCTCTCTCTCTCTTAAAAAAAAAAAAAGAAGTTGTTGACAAAAGTCCATGTTAGAATGCAAAACAGTAATTTTGTCCTTATGATTTGTATAGAAAATTTTTTTAAAGATTAGCAAATATTGGCATAAGTTACCAAAAAAACCCATAAATGTTTATTTTTTGTGTTTTTTCATCATATAGTTAAGTTACTGTTTATTTACTAAAACGGGCAAATGTTTTTCTGTGACATTGAATAGAAATTTTAACAATTAAGTTCCAAAAATTAATAACTAGTATCTTTGAAACTATTTACATATTTGTAAGAAACAGCATTTGTTGGCATGTTTGTCTTAGAGAATTGTGTTTATTTACATAAACTTGTGTAATATGGTTGTCATGAGAAGTTGGATTTGCTCACTTATTTTGTGTTAATTAACTGAGCTAATCATAACTTATTCAATCAGTATATAAAAACTATGTCTTCTCGATTAAGAATGTTTCTTAGCTATTTTGCATATGCAAGTCAGAAATTAGCACCTGACTTTTAAAGATTAATTTTAAAAACAGCAAAACTCTCACTTCCATAGAATGGAATTTCAAGGTTTTTTTTGTTGTTAACAAAATATTAGATTTATGTGTCCAAAATGGCAAATAAATGTGTTATTTTGTTGGGGAACTTAAAATTCCAGCAATGAAACTTAAGGCTTGAATATTCAAGGTTAACAAAACTCAGTTATACCAGTCCTTAACAGTTCTTCCCTTGGCAGTGCGTCTTCTTTCCCATTTATAATCAGTTTTAAAATGTTCTGCTGCTCTCTTAACATGTAATTCCAGATCCCTCCTCCTTCTCTTGCCAATTTGTATGTTTCTGAAACCTTGGTTTGTGAAAAAGAGGAAAGAATATCTGCATTCTTTTGCTTTCCCATGTTTACTTCTGTTTTTTTTTTATGTTTACTTAGTTCCTCTTGTTTTTTTTTTTTTTAATTTTATTTATTTATTTGACAGAGAGAGAGAGAGCTCAAGCAAGGGTAGTGGCAGAGGGAGAGGGAGAAGCAGGCTCCCAGCTGAGCAGGGAGCCCAATGCAATGTGATGTGGGACTCAATCTCAGGACTCTTGCCACTCCGGGATCATGACCTGAGCTGAAGGCAGACACTCAACCACTGAGCCACCCAGGCACCCCAAGTTCCTACTGTTTTAACACATGTCAGTGTGCTGGGTAGAAGTACTTATAATTATAGGGTATGTGAAAAATGTGGCTTATTCTGATTGGTCAACCTAATTTGAAAACTTGTAACTTTTCCACACTTAAAGGCCAGTAAGTGGTCAGTAGGAGTGTGAGCATTGCTATGAATTGAAATTTGTGCTATAACTAATTTACTAATTTATCAGTAGATATTCTACTCTTAAAAGAAAGCAAGTGGTCACTAGAACAAAGACTATTAAAACATGAAGAGAATGCAGTGGCCTAGGTAATTTCTCTTTAGGCAGCTTAGCTGCAAGCATTTTTGCCACATGTTATAAGATAATTTTGTCATAAAAGATAAAATAACGAGGGTGCCTGGGTGGCTCAGTTGGTTAAGCGACTGCCTTCGGCTCAGGTCATGATCCCAGAGTCCCGGGATTGAGTCCTGCATCAGGCTCCCAGTTCCACGGGGAGTCTGCTTCACTGTCTGACCTTCTCCCCTCTCATGTTCTTTCTCTCTCTCTCAAATAAATAAATAAAATTTTTTTAAAAAAAGATAAAATAATGAAAAATAAGAGGGACATTCAAAAGGACAAATGAAACATGAAAAAATTAATCAAATTATTAATTTCTTCCTTCCTTAAAAGAGGTATTAGTTTTCCAAATACTAGGGTGCATATTTTGTAACTGAGCTTTGTATTGCATTGTAAAAGCTTTCTACAACTGTTGTTTGTTCTTGGCATATTGTCACCTCTGTTGATAAATATTCCAAAGTTCTATAAGAAAATCCAGTGCTGTAATGCATTTATAACTGAGCTTTGTTATTATTGTAACTGATAAGTTATCATTTTCTAGTATAGTATGGTATGCAGTCTGGGTTTACACTCTTTTATTTCACACTACCACTATGTTTTATCACCATATTTTTTCTAAAGACAACATATATAGTTTTTATTGTTCAAATCCATTGTTTATAGACAAGAATATCTGTTCTTTTGGGTTTCATTTTGTTTGTTTAATTGCTTTCATCAATACATGCAATTAACTTCTGCAAATATAAATTTCAAGTTTATATCAGCATTCTGGGAGAGTAAAATAGATATTTAAATTATTCTATGTTTGACAGCTTTCTAATCTCTTATTTTAGATTATTAACAATAATAATAGCAAGAGCAACCTCAAAATCTTTACAAAATTTTTTTAATCTAAAAGTTTTATTGTATGGACTCCTTTTTGTTGTTGTTTTTTTTGTTGTTGTTACTACACAGTGTCTATGACACGATGTCCAGACACGAGGGAGGAATGCAGCTGGTGAGCACCTGATAAGTGAATCTAGATTTGAGAGAATACGGGAGAAGACATAGTGAAGTACAGATAAAGCACAGAAATTCACAGGGAAGTTGCTCAAAAGTTTTACATTCTATAGGTTTTTGTGTCATTACATATTTTGATCTCTATGCCTTTAGTAACCTTGTAAAGCTTTGAAATATGTTTCCTGTCAGGATAATATGCAGAACAGAAGATGGTGCCATACTAACATTTGAGATTCTTGAGGAGACAGTGGAGTGGGCACTGACTCCTGCCCAAGGAAATCTAGAAGGTGGAGAAAGGCTGATGAGCTGCTTTGATGAAGGAGTCTGCAGAGTGCTGCTCCAGAACTGGGGGGACAAGGGGTACATGATGTTTTACTGTGGAGCAGACTTGTGTCTGTGGGAGAGGGAACCAGCATGGAATTATCTGGAGCCTTTCCTAGTAGTGCCACCAGATAAACAAAGAGACTTTGGCAGACAGTTCTTAGATTTGAGGTATGAAACTAAGGGAACTGCAAGAGAGACAAGTCCGATAGCGACATGTATATAGTGCATAAAAGCTCCCCACAAGAATAAAGAACTCTGTCTTTAAATACCTACATCATCAGAAAGGGCAAAAGTAGCTTGGAAAATTTTTAGCTCAAGTGAGAATTGAACCTCCCCTGTTCCTCTCCCTAGTCTCCAAATGCTGATGTTGGAGGGACTTAGCAAGTTGGGAGAAGCAAGGCAAGAAACAGGAAACGCAATTGATACCCTTTCCCACAGCAAGATTCTAGCCTAAAGCAGGCCCAAGCAGGGGAAGAAAAAAATATATATCTGGTCAAGTTTTGAGTTTTAATTATTACATGGGGCCAGGGATCACAATTTTTTAATTGAGACTATTTCTGACTTAATGTGATGGTAATTACCTAAGAGTGAACAGAAAAGTTATAGATTTACCAAAGTTGAGATCTAATGACAGGATAAGATTACCTCCACTGAATAAAATTCAATGAGATGGCAGAAGAAAATCTGAATTGCATTTTGTTGATAATTCATGTGTCATGATTACATAACATACCAGTTTCATATGCTTCTCCACTGTCTTTCTATACTACCCAGTAGCAAAATTTATCATAATATTTATTACTGATTTACTTGTCTTTCTCACTTAGAAGATGAATGATAAGATAGAAACTAATTCTAAAGAAAAGCCAGTAATAGGAAAATAGTTACGCTTCATAGAAAATTTTCTATCAGGAATCAGGCTTGCTTGAAAGTAGGAAGGAAACTGATCAGCAGACATTTTTAATTGAAAAGAAAAAAAAAACCATTTCTTGTATTTGTCAGAATGCAACAAAAAAGGAATTTTGAAACTATTGGTAGAAATATCTTTGTTTGTTGTGTAAACATTTCCTAATACACAGCCTTTGCCTCAAGCATTCCTCAAGCAATTGTTCTACTCCCTTGTTTGAAATGCTCAAATCAGCAAGCATTCATCATTTGATCTTGTTATTTAAGTTATAGAAATAGATATACCAGACTGATTTTCTTGGAAAGTTTTATGATCCATATCAAACTTACTTTGAATTTTAGTACTACTGACAACAACAAATAGGAAAATGGAAAAATTAATGATGCAAGGGCTTCAGCATTATAAGCAAGTTATTACATGTCTAAATCATTCTGAGTATTTGAAAATGGAACTGTTAAAAGCCAGGAAACAAAAAGGACTGTCTAGTTCTGTTAACCTACCTTATTTTGGGATGAACTCATTTTGAAATACAATAACATTGTATTCCTTCTAAGGAAATGTTGATCTTAAGTGAAGACTTAATCTTTCGTAGATTGAGTTCTCCAGGATTAGAAAAGCTGAGATGGAGTCAGGGGTGTGAGATGTTTATTGGTGATTAACAGCAGTGAAGGGCAGGGGAAGAAGCAGGATTAGGCAGAGGAAAAGTTAAACTGGAATACTATCCTGACAAAGATAACCCTCTCAGAAGCTCTAGAGCACGTATTGGCCATCATACTGCCAAAAATTACACCAAATGACTGAGCAGCTTTATCTCCATCTTGCTTATTCAACAGATAATGGGCTGTTTTGGGAAGGGTGTAACCTCTGTTGACAGTTTTCTGCAGCTATGACTGACCCTAAAATGGTTGACAACTCAAAGACTGCTGACCACCCTCTCTGTATCTGGCCATCCTTTCTTGATGAGGAGTGCGCCCTGCATTTATGCATTATCTGTATTATCTGCTACAAGTTTTGGATGCAGGAAGCTTAGTTAACATAGGCGTGTATTTATTTACTGAAGATGTTTCTGTGTGTTCAACATTCAAAATAATTGAGTATCATAGTCCATGAAACTTAAGTCTTACTATTCAGAAGTGTCTACTTGAGGATTATTCAAGAAATATACAGATACATCAATCCTAACTCCCTAAACTTAAGGTGTTCGTGTCTTTGTGTTATATTTGCTCAATGAAAAAAAAAATGACAAAGATAGAAATTTGAAAACAATTGAATATCCAGAGTATGTGTAATAGCTATGAGCCATTACTGTCATGTAATGTAACTTATGCATTCTAAAAGTTATTGTGCTATGCAAAATAGGACAATAAAAGCTACATGCCTCATGGAAAAAATGGAGTTAGGGACACAACTTTCAAAAACTTCATCAATGAAACATTACTGTGGTCTGAATGCTGTGCCTCCCTAAATCCATATGTTGAAACTTTAACCTCCAAGATGATGATATTAGCAGACGGGGTAGTGAGGCGATGATTAGGTTATGAAGGTAGAGCCCTCATGAATGGGATTAGTGCCCTTATACAAGAAGCCTAAGATGGCTCTGCCTTCCCATCCACCGTGTGTGGACACAGTGACAAGTGGCAGTCTTCAACCTCGAAGAAGGCTTTCACCAAAACCCAAATATGTTGTCACCCTGATCTTAGACTTCCAGCCTCCAGAACTGTGAGAAATAAGTTTCTGTTGTTTTATAAGCCACCCACTCTCTGGCATTTTGATACAGCAACGCGAATGGACTGAGACACCCCCCCCCGCCCCACGCACACACACAGATGGGCCACGATAAAAACATTAACACAGTTTACTCATGTGAGATTGTTAGGAAATGTACAAACACTACAACAAATATGGCACTTTGCCTTGAAAAAGACCTGAAGTTTGCTTGTGGAAGCGGTCATAGGAAGGACTGCAGATAGGTGATGAAAGAGGTTATCTGAGGTCAAACAGAAAGTCATGACACTAAATATGGATGGGTGTGCCTCATTTCTCCCTACCTCCCTTTCACTCTCTCCCTCTCTCATTCTCTCTCTCTCTCTCTCTCTCTCTCTCTCTCTCTCTCACACACACACACATATGCGCACATTCATGCATGCACACATGGTGTGTTTGGGATGGGAGATGTTATTCTTGCATGGGTTTGTTCAGCTGGGTGCGCTTTTATGCATTCATGTACTGTTTCTTGTGGATGAAATTATGTATAAACAATCTCGAAATTTGTTTTATGCTCAAACAGTTCCCGTTATTGGAGTAGATTTGCATTTCCAAAACAAACCTTATAGCAGAATGACTGTACCATTAAGACATGTAGTTTCCTCTTTGTTCTTTAATGGGAAGACATAGCTAATAATATGCTAGGTATTTTCACTTAACAGCCATTTAATCATTTCTCATTCAGTTTTCCGGGTAGCCTTGAGAGGTAAATGTTATTGTCTTCAATTTTATAGATAAGGAATAAACTGAGAGCAGTTAAGGAAATTTCCAAAGGTATTCCAGTCCACGAGTGGTAGGGCAGAAAGAAACTCAAATCTGCCAAATTATAAAGCCCGTGTTCATTGTCCAGATTACACTGTGTCTGCATTATTTAAACAAAGTGATGTGTGAGGCAAAAGTGGTAATCTAAAAAAATTTCTCCACTTGTATGGATCTACATTTTAATGCAATATAGGAAACTATATTTTCATACGGTATAAACATTAGCATACTGTTATAATTTTTATGTTTCTTTATGTTGATTCTTAGCCATTTCCAAAGAAACTATTTCCATGAATGACATTAAATATCTTTCTGCTGAAAATGCTTTTCCTTATCTACCTAATTTACATAATTCTTGAAAGAAAAGGAAATAATAGAAAATCTAAGAGATCGTGAAAAAGTCTTGAATCACATATATACATTTTGCTCAATTTTCAGACATTACAGATAAGTTGTATATTATACCAAAAAACACTATAAATAGAGCAATTTAAAACCCATCATTAATACAGCTCAAAAAACTTGCATACTTCTCAATTTGTTATTTCTCGTAATCTAATCTATGGAATATAACATCACTACTTTACAGCTAGCATCATTCCTTATATGCCTGTGTGTGTGACTTTAAGAAACGTAAAAGCACTACTCTTCATTCCTTTTGAGTCCATAAATGATCGTTGAGACCATAATCTTGTCATCTCTTTTGCTGCAGAGCCATGTCATGACCTCAGAAAACATTTCTTTCCTCCATATATCAAAGTACTTAAACATATGCTGCTTCCATAATTACCCTGCTCTATCACCAAAGGGTAGAAATTATGATTGGACAAAGTTTGGGGTCATTTAGAGATATAATATCAAGTGTACAACTGACACTTCTTATCTCAAAAATAATTTTAAATACCTGACAACTCTAATATCCTAATTGATAAATTCATCTGAACAAATGTAGGTATATAAGTATATAGGTATTTTTATTTTTCTAGGTATATTTGTTCCCTTAAAAATAAAAATACCCTGCAAATGATTAATCTATTAAGTGGTTATAAGCCATTAATATCTTTGTGTGCCTGTACTTTCACATGTCTCTGTGTCTCTTCACTGTGAGTTTATGTTTCTGCATTAATGTATATATATGTCATAATGATTATACAGATACACACTCTTTTAAAACTGCTTTTCATCTATAGTACATCATGATAATCTTTTATGTCAATATATTTTCATATACAACATTGTTTCTACAGGGTGAATATTATTTCATTATATGGAAACATCAAAAATTTTAAGCAAGCCTTTGTTTTGATAGTACCTCTATTTTTAAATTTTTTAATATTTTGAACAATACTATGAAGAACAACCAAAACTAAAAATGTGCACAAATGAAGTCATACTCTCTTTAAGCTAAATACATAGAATAGAGTTTTTAGGTGAAAGGGTGCGTACTCCTTATGGTATTTGCAATTATTTCTGAAAAGAACCACCATAATTAGAACAAATCTGTTTCTGTCCATATGAGATTTCATTCTGAACTTCATAACCAATAATATATTGTATAATTTTAAGTTATATGCATTCCTGGATTGTTTACTATATGTGATGCTTTTTTGTGCCTGTTGCCTATTTTTGTCTTGAAATTTCACCTGTTTTTCTCACTGTTCTTTTTCCAAGTTGATGTTTTTCTAAGTTACTCTGTTTGAATTTGCCTATGCTAACCATTTCATGTAAAAGGAAAAGTGCAATCTGTGATCCTTGTGACTGGCATTAGCAAGTCAGGTTTCATCCATATTGTAACATGATCACTCCTGGATTTCCTTGTATTGCCAATAGTATCCTACTGTATAGATATACCACGTTTTTGGGTTTTGTTCATCACTTATTGGGCATTAGTTTTTTCCTCTACTTTTTAACTATTATGAATAATGCTCACATGAACATTCCACACAAGCTTTTGTGTGGAAATATATCTTGATTTTTGGGGGGGTATATATCTCAGAGTGGATTTGCTGGATTATATCTATATTCCACTTTTTGACAAACTGCCAAACTGTTTTCCAAAGTGTGAATGAGTGCTCAGTTTCTTACATTCTCACGAAAACTCGTAATTGTCTTTTTTTTTTTAAGCTACCTAATGCATGTGCAGTAGTATCTCCTTGAAGTTTTGATCTGTGCTTCCCTACTAAGGATGTTAAGCATCACTTCATGTGGTTAGAGAACATTTACATATCTTCTTTACAGGAATGTCTCTTCAAATCTTCAGATGTCTCTTCAAATTTGGGTTGCTCATCTTTTTATATTAAGTTTTGACCACTATTTATATAATCTGGATACAAATCTCTTCTCGGATATGTGATTTGGAAATACTTTCTCCCATTTAGTGGATTATCTTTTTGCTTTTTTGTTGGCACTCTTTGAAGCACAAAGTTTAGCTTTGATATAGTCCTATTTATCAATTTTCTTCTGTTGCTTGTATCATATCTAAGACACCATTGCCCACCCAGGTTAGGAAGACTTCCTCCTGTGTTTTCTTCTAGAGTTTTGTAGTTTTATTTTATTTTATTTTTTAAAAGATTATTTATTTATTTGACAGAGAGAGAGCGAGAGATCACAAGTAGGCAAAGAGGCAGGCAGAGAGGAGGAAGCAGGCTCCCCACTGAGCAGAGAGCCCAATGCGGGGCTTTATCCCAGGACCCTGAGATCATGACCTGAGCCGAAGGCAGAGGCTCTTACCCACTGAGCCACCCAGGCGCCACCTAGAGTTTTGTAGTTTTAGTTCTTACATTTAGGTCTATGAACAATTCTGAGTTAATTTTTGTATGTGAAGTAGGAATTCAATTTTATTTATTTGCATATGGATATTTAGTTGTCCCAGCATCATTTGCTGAAGAGACTTTTCTTTTTCCACTGAATTGTCTTGACAAACTTGTTAAAAGTCAATTGACTGTAAATGCAAGTGTTTATTTGGGGACTCTAATTTCTACTCTGTTGATCCACATGTCTGTTTATGGCAGTACCATACTGCCGTATATATACATTCAAAACCAGGTTTTCTCTTTATTGACATTAACACTGTAAATTAATTAAGAGCTTATGTAAATAATAATAACTATAAAATGTATTAAAATAAGAATATAACATAAAAGTGATAGGATCTACATGAAAATAATAAAACTATTATAAAATGTATGAACTAGATTTTTTAAACTATATCAATGTATCATATCAGAGGAAGGCTTAATAGCATATAAATGTCAAATTTGAGAATTTGAATATGATTTGAAGCAGTTTCACTCAGAATTTTATTTGAATAGTTTTAGGAGTTGAGAAATGCTTTTACTAAACAGTGGTTTTAATATTCAACAGAAATTTGAGAATAATGAAAAAATGTAAAAGGAGGGAAGAAAGAACAGTTATGAGTTATCAAAACTTGGTTCAATGGTATAATAAGCAAAACTGTATTATGACGAAGAAATTAAGTGTATTGGTAGAACAGTAAAGAAACTGGAAATAATTATAAGTATACCCAAGACTTTATATATGATGAAGGTAATGCTTTCATTTCAGAAACGAAGCATAGCATAATGCATTAAAATCACAACAGGCATATCTTACCATTTTTCTGCAAGAAAATGATCAACCTCTATCCCACGTTGTACACAGATTTCTTTAATATGAATGATATTTCCCTAAGCAAGGCGGCAAACTCAGAGACCAATAAGAAAATTTTGAGAAAAAATGGGGTGCCTGTGTGGCTCAGTCAGTTAGGTGTCCCATTCTAGATTTCAGCTCAGGTCATGACCTCAGGGTTGTGAGACTGAGCCTGGCATCAGGCTTGGCACTGGGTATGGAACCTGCTTAAGACTCTCTCAAGTTACTTCTAGAAACCTATGTGTAATAACTAAAGAAAACTTTCTCATAAGACTTCAATTTACATAAGCCAAAAATATACACATGCCATATTTGAATTTGTACAAGGAAAAAGTCTATAAAAAGAAGCTTCCATGTAGACTATATATATCTAATCATAATAAGAGATTTATATATAAAACAAAAAATATCTAAAACATATTTACCTTTTTCACTAAATAAGTCGAAATTAATTTATTGCAATATCACAGTACTTTAAGTATAGCAAAAATCAAAATAAATTTTGTTAAAGTATAAAATCTGTTTAGAAATGTTTATTTTGGCTTTGAATTTTGGAAACTTTCATTTTGTAACTAAAGTAATATCTGAGAAAGTAATTTCCTGTCTTTGGTCTTTAAATTCCAGTTGAAAACAAATTTAAATATTTTGTAGCTCCTGCTTCTCTGCCATCCACAATGAAAGAAATATCAATTGTAAAGAGTCAACAGTACAGAATAAGATCACTGTATACATGCAGTCACTCTAAGACAAAGGTGACGCTGCAAGGTCGTGAGGAAGTAATGGTCTTTCAAGAGATAGTGTTAAGCCAATTGCCTTGCCATATTTTAAAAAAAAGGTAAATTACTATCTTAGATCATACATAAAAACCAGCTCCTGAGGAATTGCAGATTTAAATGTGAAAAATAAAACTAAATATTTCAGAAGAAAACATGAGAGAATATCTTCATAGCCATATGGTATGCAACATTTTTTTAAATAGCATGAACACAGCTTTAATTATAACCAAAATAAAAGTTATTAGACTACATTAAGATCAACTCCCTCTAGTAAGAGTGTGAATAGGCAGCTCACAGAGTGAGATATTTGTAATTCATATACTTGCAAATGACTTCTAAGGATATATTTAAAGAACCTTTGGAAATCAGTAAGAAAAAGACAGAAATCCAATAGAAAATTAAGCAAAAGATTTAGACAAGCACTTTTAAAAAAGGATATTCAAATGGCCAACAAACATATGTGTTCGAATTCGTTCATCTTCAAAAATTTCAAAATGTAACTACAATATGCTACTATTAAAATGAAGCAGAAGCCAATGCCAAATGTTGGTAAAGTTGTGGAAACATAAATTGATAAAATGACTTTGAAAACCAATTTGGCACTATTTATTAACAGATCATTTGCATACACTATTCTTTAGCAATTCCACTTCTAAGTATGAACTCAGCAGAAATATGTACACACATTCACTAAATAATAGAATGTTCACAACAGCACTATATATAATAGCTAAAAACTGAAGGTACCTCTATTCCTACCAGCAGTAGAATGGATAAAAACATATGGTATATTCACGATAATATATGAGACTGAGCATACTGTGAATGCCTTCACTGGTATGGCTGAACCTCACAAATACAGAATTGCATGAAGTTCATCATACCGAAAAGAGTTCGCACTGTCAGAGTCCTTTTGCATATAGTTCAAAAACAAAAGAATCTTCATTATATTAAAAGTCAAAAAGCAGTTTACCTTTATTATGTGATTTCCTGTATGGGAGTCCCAGTAAAGTTTTTCTTTGATCCAGCTGCTGGCCACATGAGTGTGTTCGGTTTATGAAAGATCACCCAGCAATACCCTTATGATTTGTACACTCTCCTTTATATACCTTATTCCTCAATAAAAAGTTCAAAAAATATTAAGAAGCCTAGCCCAGAGTAATTTTGGAATGTATTTGCTGCATTAACCTATTTAGCCATATACAGAGAGATACTGGTAGCTTGCAAACTGAAAAATGTTAAGTAGAAACATTGGGAACCACAATCCCCTGAGCATAACACAAATTTTCATTTCATATAGTGAAATTAAGTGGAAATTTTTGTCTCAAATTAGCTCACTATCTTTTGAAAAAAAATTGGAACTTAGCATTTCAGGCTTTCTTATTGATTCATAAGTCTTTATATATCTTGTGTTTGTGCCATCTTTTCATTAGCTGTACCATATCTGCAACAAGCCCATCCATCAGGACAGCAGATGTGCTTAGTGTTATGCATTTAAAACAATGATCAAAATGTAGGAAGGTAATGCATAAATAAGTAGATAAGTCTTGTTATATCAGGGCTCCTACATCGAAACAATTTTTTGAACAGAAACAGTTCTTAATAATAATTTCATTTCCTAATCTATGGGGAAAATTCCATTTACTGTACCTGCTATGGGTCTGAATTTTCAATCTGACTTTCATATTAAGGCTGCAGTGAACAGATTCTTTGTAAAGATGAACCCAGTAATTCATTTCTTGGACCAGTCATAAAAACCCTATTAAACTTGACTAAACTCAAAATAACAGTCACTTGCCTGGTAATCTGTATTCAGTTATGTGGTATATAGGTTTTTCTAAATCTGATGGCTCACTTAGGTCAGTAATCCTGGCTTTATATTTCACTACTAATAATGCTAAGAAATTGAATGAAAATAGACTTTCAGATCCAATCTGGAGTAAATAGATGTAGGGATTTTCTCAGTCTCCTTAGGCATTTAAATTCAAGTTAAAAAACTCACCAGTATTTTCTATTCTAATAGTTATTAGTGTATGAATAAGGTTTGCCATCAGTTCCTTCATTTTTTCAAGAACAACTCAGCAAAATAAATTCTCTGAATCTCCAATTTTCTTTAAAGTATTTCTAGGTATTTATAATTAAGGAATCGTGATTCATTTTTAAACTACTGATTTTAAGCAATTGGAATATAAAATGTTAATTTCAGCAACTAGAAAACTATACTAGCTTTTTAATGTGTTATTTTGACAAAGAATATATTAGGCAAATGTAATAAACTTGTGCCCCTACAAATTAATGATTAATAATAGCATATGATGAACAGTAGCCTGTGTTTTTTACATGCTGGTCAAATTTAAATTATATCTGAACTACTGTATGTCCAAAATCTGTCATGCTGTTTCTAGCTCTGTGTTTTCACATATTTAGATTTTTCTGTCTTAATTGCCCAAACAATACCTTTTAGCCCAATTCCTCATTACCTTTTCCTTCCTGAATTGCCTGATGAAAAATATTGTCATTCACCAAATATTAAAAAAAAAAAAAAACTGTGAGGGTGAACATACCTCCTGGTTTGCCTTGGACAATCCCTTTTGTCCAGGTCTACTTGCTAATACTGCCTCATTTTTCCTTCAAAGTGTCCCATTTAGGGCACCTGGGTGGCTCAGATGGTTAAGCATCTGCCTTTGGCTCAGGTCATGATTTCAGGGTCCTGGGATCGAGCCCCATG
The DNA here is from genome assembly GCA_002007465.1 of Ailurus styani. NCBI lineage: Eukaryota > Metazoa > Chordata > Mammalia > Carnivora > Ailuridae > Ailurus > Ailurus styani. The sequence goes on along the minus strand of LNAC01000162.1, from coordinate 2,674,635 downwards.
TCTGGCTCCCTTCTCAGCGGAGAGTCTGCCTCTCCATTTTGCTGCCCCTCCCCCTGCTCATGCTCTCTCTCAAGAGAGTAAATAAAAAAAAAATTTTTTTTTAAAGTGTCCCATTTAGATGCCAAATTACACGACAACATAATCATCTATATTGAGCCCAGAGGTAATCATTGTGTTCTGTGAATTTTAATTCTAAAATGTATCTGGAATCCTGCCTCTTCTCTCCATCTCGACTGCCATCGCTCTTGGTCAGCTACCAGACTCCTGGGACTTTCTTTCTGCACTTTCTCCTTTTCCCCCTTTCAATCTTTTTCTACTGTAGACCCAGAAATCTTCTTAAAGCAAAGCGAATGCCTATTTTTAGTTGTTTTTATGGCCTTAGAATGAAATCTAAACTCCTTATTCTAAGTCCCTATCTGACCTAGTCTTTGCTGAAATTCCTGGCCTCACAAAAAAAGAGCAAGGTGTATTTGAGAAACCTCATCTTCGAGGTTTTTTTTGTGTTACCACTTGAGAGGTCTTTGCCATTCAAAAATCTATAGATTCCCTTTTATTCTCTATAATCTTGCCATTTTTATTTCTTTTATAACTCATAATAATTTGGTGAAAAATGCCTTTTTGCTCATTTTCTTTCTGTCTGTTCCATGAGAACAAATTGTTCACTAGTCCATGTGGTGAGCAAAGGGTCAGGCACATAGTGTATTTTGTAGCAACCAGCAGGTATATTTCAAACACCTAATTTCCTCTGAACCTCTTCTAAGTAATGGAGTATGATGAGGAAGACATGTGCAATCTTTATTCTCAATACACATATTCCAGTGTAATAAAACTGGCATATGCTGTGAAGAACATAAAATTAGAGTAGTGTATTAAAGTGAGACCAGAGGAGAAAACCTCTGCTTTCACTTTTAGTGCTCAGAAAAGGTCTCAGTGAGAAAGTGCTATTAGATGTGAGACCCATGCAATGAGTAAGGGAGAGCTGTATGAAGAGACTTCAAAAAAAAAAAAAAGAAAGAGAGAGAGAGAGAGACCTGCAAGAAGATGGAAAAACTTGTACAGAGCCCCTGAAACCAAAAGGTACTTGGCATATTAAAAACAGAAAAATCATGAGTTTGATGGCCAAGCAAATATTCATTCAATCTCTCATATAATTCAATAGATATTTATAAAGCATCTACTGCATGCCACTAATTGTTGTAGGCTTTTGGGATACATCAGTGAACACAGTGAAGAAAAATCTACCTCTGGGAGCTTTATAATTTTAAAGAAGAAAGAGTAAATTATGATATTTAACAGCAAAATAACTAGGTATTTTAGATTAAATAATTTCTAGAGTCACTTCTGATAATCAAAAGTGAATTAAGTTTTGGGGTGTCTGGATGGCTCAGTCAGTTAAGTGTCCGACTCTTGATTTCATCTCAAGTCATGATCTCGGGGTCAAGAGATTGAGCCCCACCTCAGGCTCTGCGCTCCAGGTGTTTGCTTCAGATTCTTTCCCTCTCCCTCTCCCTCCCCCCCTCTCCTGCCACCCCTCTCTCTCTCAAATAAATAAATCTTGAAAAAAGAAAGAAAGAAAAGTGAATTGTTTTTTTTTTAATTATAACACATTGAACAGTCTTCACATGTCACCTAAGGAACCAGAGAGAACTATAAGCTTAGAACATGGATTGACTTGTTTCATTAGACTATCACCTCATTCTAAAGTAATGAGCAGTTTCTTCCTATATGAGTTTTGTGTCCTGAATTGTCAAATCTAATTTTATGTTCACCAGTATGCTGAACTATTTTTTACCACTCAGTCATCTTGTCATTAAAGGAAATGGAATGTAGTCTAGCATGTTGATTTCTGTGATTTTCTCAGGGCTAAGAAACTGTAGACAATTCTAAGCTCATTCTTTTTCAAGGGAGTAGAAAAATAATAGTGTTATCTGAAGATCTGATACCATATTTTCTATTTCAGCCAAAACTAAATGGCTATTTTGCAGCCGGAGAAGGGAGATAGCCCTTCTTACACAAAATGATGTCTAAAATCACCTTTTTAATTAAAATCTTATCTGAATTAAAATCAAGATGAAGAAAGTATCTTCTCACTTTCCACAATGTTCTGATATAATCCTGTATTTCTAAAACTATGAGAATAAGATTGTGAGTAACATCCTGATCAAATATCTGAAGTGTGTGACCCTGAAAAGACATAATATAGTGGTAAGTTGGCTTCTAAAAATTATAATTTGGATTTAGGTTCTATTAGTAGAAATACAATATTTAGCATAAAGGAGATAATAATCCTGCTATGTTCACTGATCAGGCTACCATTGTAGTATTATGTTCAGTTTTGAAGAATATTCTCTGTGATGTTTAATTTTATGTGTCATTTTGAATGAGCCATGAGATGCCTAGATATGATTTGATTAAACAGTATTCTGGGTACGTCTGTGATAGTGTTTCTAAGTGAGATTCTTAAATCATTTTACATTTGCTTCTGTAAAATGAGTAATTCAAATTGCCCTCCCTGATGTGTGTGTGTGTTTTGGGGGATGCGTTGGGGGGAGGGGGCTTCATCTAATCTATTGAAGGTCTGAACAGAACAAAAAGACAGAAGAAGGGAGAATTTACTTTCTTTGCCTGTCTTTGAGCTGAAACATATGTCTCCTCCTGCCCCTGGACTTGGACTAAGACTATCTTGGCTTTCCTGGGTCTCTAAGGACTTCTCAAAACGGCATGAGCCAATTCCTTATAATAAACTATATCTATCTCTATATCTATCTAGCTAATCTCTATAACTTATTGGGTTTGTTTAGGTGGGAACACAGATTAATACACTCTCTAAGAGTGGCAGTAGTAAAGTAAAAGTTATTTAAAGGGCATGTTCAGGATGGGTATGGAGTATATTAATTGTGAAAGCCCAGGCTACAATAACATATAGATCCAAAAATTTTATAACTATTTCAACATATACTAGTTTAGCTCTTGTAAGAGTTCAAGTTGATTTAAAGATGTGAATCCGGTTGGTTCCACAGATTCATTTAGAGAGCCAGTCTGACAGGGGCTGTGCTGTTTTCAGCATGTGGGATCCACAGTCAACTTGGGCATTGCCATCTCAGGCAAGCAGAGGGGTAAAACAAAAATGCAAGCATAGATTCTATGAGTCTAGTGGTGGAGACAAAGTCCAGAAATCACATAAAATCAGTGAGAGATTTCTCTGTTTTGTACTTGAGAAATGCTTCACAGATGATGCAGAAGATGATATCACAGATGATGCACAGATGATATCAGAAGAGCCTGATAATGAAGTAACTTGCTTCAAGAGACCTGCTCAGGGCAGTTTCATAACATTTAAATCCAACTCCATGGGATTCTTAGAGATATAAATTCAACCTCAATAGTAATCCCTCCCCCTCTTTTTAAAAACTTTTTATTCCCTATTCCATTTGGATGCCAAATCCTTAAACAAGGAGACTTTAGAGACTTTTTTTCTGTTAAATCTTTTGTTATTAGTACAGTGTCTCTAACATAGATGTTTTAAAGAAATATTTATCTAGAGTGTCCTGATGTCTCACTATACCCTAACACATACACATAAAATTCTGTTCCATCTGGTGACTGCTACTTGAAATATAATAGGAAACAGATGTTTCTCTCCTAGATAGATGGCATCTTGAATCCTTATTCTCAAAGATGAAACATTTTTAGTATAAATTAATGAGTTTAAGTGATTTCCATCAACCTCTTCCTTAAAAGTTTTTATAAGTAGTTTATTTGGAAAGTTTCTGAATGAGGAGGAAGACATAAAAGAATTAAATAATGGTTAAATAAGTAATTAAATTAAAGGTAGGGCTTAGAAGTCTTTGTCTACCTCTATTTAAACTGTAGGTCTTAGTTTGTACACTTAACATTAAGGTATTATGTTGGATCACTTCTTTGCCAGAATATAGAACTTAGCTCTCTCACTAGCAAGTAAGGATGAGAAATAATCTGACTACTCCCTGTGTATGTCGCAGTGTGTCTGTTAATCATATATGCTGTAATAATTAATGATAAATGAATGGCACTGGAATATATTACAAATTCCCCGTAGGATTTAACTACTGCAAGGGAGCACTGAGTTAGTAAATAAACAGCAATGGCAAACTAAAAAGGTCTTCTTTGTTGGGAAATGTGCTACATGAGAGAATGTTGTATCAGATAAATACATGCTAAGTGTAAGTTTTAAAAAAAAAAGCATAGTAGGCTCCTGAGCTTCTACTTGCCTTACTTTAAAAAAATTTTTTTGTTTAAATTCAACTTATTTGATATATGGTGTATTATTAGTTTCAGCGGTAGAATTTAGTGATTCATCAGTTGCATGTAGCATCTAGTGCTCATTACATCAAGTGCCTTCCTTAATGCCCATCATCCAATTACCCCATCCCCCCCCCGCCCCTCCTGCAAGCCTCAGCTTGTTTCTTATAGTTAGGAGTCTCTTATGGTATTTGCCTCACTTTTAAAACAGAAAGTGACTGTGAGTTGATTCCAACCTACTTTTGAATAATGTTTGCAGTTAATTCTCCCTTGGAAAATTTGGAGCTATTTTTTTTTTCCTGAAGAAAACTACAGGTTATTAGTGAAATTTCTGGTACTACTGGCTTCAAGTTGTTCTCTGTCGGCTGCCTCATAGACATGCTGTCCTTCATTTATGCAGATGGCACAGATGACCCACTATCAGTAGGATATTGCATCAATTAATGGCACATAATTGAGAAATAACAGATTGGGGTTAGGGGTGCAGTCCGTGAGTAGAGAGCAAAGTTTTCCCAGTCAGGAGTATACTGGCCCATATGGAAATTAAATATGTGACCTTGACTTTACTACCACCAGGATCTAATTGAGTTAACCATCTCTGTCACACAATGTCGTATAAATAACTAATATTCTTGTCATTATCACCCCATGATATCTGTTAATGTTATAAATCTCTAAGTTTCACTATTCAAATAATACTGTTTCCATGATGACATTTCTGATGATACACTTTTCTTCCCATGTAGTACAGACTTAGCATTGTCCTAAAACCACTTTAAACTTTTTAAAGTCATAATTATTAAATACCACTTTAAATTAAAATTTGTAATTTAAACTGACTTCTTAAAAGACAATTATAAAAAGCATTCCTAAATTCTAACTCATAAAAGATAATGCATAATGCTTGCTTGCTAGTAAAATAATAGCTATCACATGTTGGGTTTTAAGGAGACTTAACATTGTTGTCTTCATGAAGTTCAGGAAGCAAATGAGAAATAAAATACAGGAGTCACTACTAATCTTCCCACATGGGGTGATCAGGCCGGAATGCATTTTTTCTATAGGCCAGCCAATTCAAAAGAGAGAGAATCTAGAAAAGGCAGAAACAAAGAAGCTGAGTTTCTTTATTCACCCTCACCAAATAGGATGAGGGATGAGGAAAAAAAAAATTCAGGAGATTTCTTTTCCTGAATTCCCTTGACAGAGAAACCTGGAGAATAGAGGGTCTCTCACTCCAAACACCATACTTACCTTCTCACAGCAAGTGTACAGCATGCTTGATAATATGCTAAACTGTTTACATGGGTGACCTCACATTGTCTTCCAGGTATGTTGTGAGTCAGGCATTATTATCTGCAAGAATAGAAGAGGTATCAGAGGCCCAGAGAAGTCATTTAACTTCTCAAATATTAAGTGAGAAGTCATGATTTTGAATTCAGGACTCTTATTCCAAAGCCTATATTCTTTGTTTTCTATAATTTTCTGCAAATAAGTTATTATATATAATAGCACTAGCCAGATGCTGGCAGATGGGGTAAAAATATTTCTTCTTTTTGAATGACTTTGTAACTTCAGATTTGCAGAAATATGTTCAAAACTGCTAATAAGCTTTATAAATGCAATCTCCAGCTCTGTGTCCCTATCCCCAATTCCCTTCCATTTTCTTGCCACTTTTTCACATTAAGAGATCCAGAGACAAATCTAGGAAGCATGTTTTAGAGAAAATAAGATCATTCTTCCCACCATTCAGTATTACTCCAAATACTTATTCTAATACATTATGGATGCAAATGTTTCTATCTATCTATCTATCTATCTATCTATCTATCTATCTATCTATCTATCATCTGTCTCTTTACCTATCTAATCTATCATTCTCAAGCTATAGCTTTTTTTTTTTCTTTTTTGGGGTCTGATCTTGTTACTCTTAGAACATCTAATATTTGAGTGAACTCAGACTTAGAGGCAGAAGCTCTCAGAGGGGACAGCCTCCATCTCTTGGCAAAATCTGTTCTTGGAGTTTTCTTTGGCCTCCTTCATTCTCTTGGCTGAAAGTTTAGCATATTCTGCAAACTTTTCCTTATTTTTCTTAGTACATTGTTTCCTCAGAGTGACACACCAATGTTTGTGCTGAAGGACAAGGGGAGAAATAGGATGCTGAATCTTGGATGCTTTGGTTCTCAAATTTCTTATCTTCTTTGTTTAGGGGCTTTCTCACAAGGCACTAGCAGACGTCATCTTCTTTAGAGAGATTGAAAAGTTTGCAGATTCTGCTTGCTCTTTTGGGGCCCAGGTGTTGAGGCACAGTAGTATCAGTGAGTCCAGAAATATCCTTTTCCCCTTTTTTTACAATGACCAAATTGAGAACACTGAGATTGGCATCCACAATACAACCTCAAATAGATTTGTACTTTCTTTCTCCAGTCCTCCTTGGTCTGTAGCAGGAATGCCCCTTACTCAGCAGCAGGTAGACATAGCCATGGGTCAAGACACCCTGCTTCATGGGGAAGACTTGTCATTGCCACCACTGATTTAGATCATGTAACCCTTCCATTCTTCCCCCAGGGCATCAGCAGCAATTTCTGTGGCCATATGTTTCTCATAAAGGGTACAAAGTTCGCATTCACCATCCATTTCAAAGAATTTCTGGCAGCCATTAGCGAGGGAAGAGATGTTCAGCTTCATCACAAAACAGCCTGCCGCCTCCAAGGTGCCATGCAAAAGAACAAGCCATAGTCCTGAAACATACCTTTGGCAAGGACTTAGCTTTTTTGATCAGTTAACTCTGTTCAATACTTGTGACTTTATTGGTATCCATTTTGACTGGTAATTTGACCAATTTAGAGTTTCTTAGATAACTTCAGTCTAAAAAGTCTGAGGTTAGGTAGAACTGCCTTTGATTTTTCAACGAAAGTTGTGTTTTTTGCGTGTCCCGTGACTGATCATGAATTTCCTCATGGTAAAAATTCACTTAAACACATCATGCAACTTACTTTTCCATTTTTGAAACTTATGTATATTTCACATCTTCTTGAACTCTTTCAGCTATTTCCTGTGTCTTAAATATCCTCCCCTTTTTGTGGGTCCATGAAACTCCTAATCTTTATTAAAGTCTCAAATATTAAGCTACTCAGTAAAAATTTATTTTTAAAGATTTTATTTATTTATTTGACACACAGAGAGAGACATCACAAGTAGGCAGAGAGGCAGGCAGAGAGAGAGAGAGAGGAGGAAGCAGGCTCCCTGCTGAGCAGAGAGCCCGATGCGGGACTTGATCCCAGGATCCTGAGATCATGACCTGAGCTGAAAGCAGAGGCTTTAACCCACTGAGCCACCCAGGCGCCCTCAGTAAAGATTTTTAACTTCTTTTCCCACCTTATATTGTATCCCCTTTCATCAGCACTTCTGTGTAATACTGAATTTTCACTTGTTTTCATTATTTTAACTGTGCACTAAAAGGAAGAGATTGCATCTAAATTATTTCTCTATACACTTATTCTAGTATATTTATTGACATAAATTACTCATAAAACATTTATAAATTGATTATTATAAACTTATTCAAATCTTTCACTTAAACATTATTGCACTATATCACCAAATATAATATTTACAAATAAAAACGGTACACACAAAAAGTCACTTAATTTTGGTACAATAGTCCATACCAAACTTGAATAAATGATATATTTCTTATAGTTGCTTTCTCTTTTTTTCCCTGTTACAGACACAATAATCATGTGTTGTTAAGAAAGCTTCTGGGGCGCCTGGGTGGCTCAGTGGGTTAAAGCCTCTGCTTTCGGCTCAGGTCATGATCTCAGCGTCCTGGGATCGAGGCCCGCATCGGGCTCTCTGCTCAGCGGGGAGCCTGCTTCCTCCTCTCCCTGTCTCTCTGCCTGCCTCTCTGCCTACTTGTAATCTCTCTCTCTGTGTCAAATAAATAAATAAAATCTTTAAAAAAAAAAAAAAAGAAAGCTTCTGATATTTACAAATTAAGTGTACTCTCTCTTCCATCATCAGCAAAGTAATATTTGATCAAGTTTCTTCCTTTTCCTTTAGCTACTGTGTACTCCATGTCTGCAGTTTCATTGTCATCTTTTTAGCCCCTCAACACAAGATATTTTTTTAAAAGATTTTTTATTTATTCATTTGACACAGAGAGAGAGATTACAAGTAGGCAGAGAGAGAGGAGAGAGGAGGAAGCAGGCTCCCTGCTGAGCAGAGAGCCCGATGTGGGCCTCGATCCCAGGACCCTGGGATCATGACCTGAGCCGAAGGCAGCGGCTTTAACCCACTGAGCCACCCAGGCCCCCAAGATATTTTTTAACCTATGGAAAATGAGGTAGTGAGTCAGTAGGTATCTCACCATCTCAAATTTTGAATAGGTCTCAACAAGCTGTTTTCTCGACGCTTTATTTTCACAACTGCGTAACCATTCATCATGTTTCTCTGTGGATTTTAATTATCTTGTAACCTACTCTTTTCTAAGTGTCACATTGCCTAAGTATCATAATTTATTTTCTTTTATTGTTTATCCCTATAAATAAAATTTCAATCCATTTTATTATTATTTGATCCATTTTAAGTCTATTAATCTTTCTCACCCTAATTACATGGTAATGTAATATGTGGAAAAATGCTGTACAATATAGACCTGACTAGCTCATGCATTTTCATTGTTTTCTAGGAGAACCTTGCAAAATGATTCCTTTGCTTTACCTCTTTGTTTGTCAACCCTCTTTCTGTCTTAGGGAGGTGCTTCTCAAATTTATGTGAATCCAGTTCAGTCCAGGTACTTGAGGATTCTCCATTCTGCACAATTGCACCCTGCAAGGTACTCCTTGAAGAAGACTGTAGTAAGTCTAAACAATATATATATTTATATTTTTCATCTCTAGTGATACGGCTGTTGTAAAAACACTGACCAACATTTGGAAAGTGCAGCTTACCACAAATTATGGATTATAGTTCATAACTTAGAAAAATTCTTGCTATACCCTGGTGATTGATTTTACTCAAAAACAAGATAAGTTTCTATAAGATATCCTTTGTTAAAAAGTTATTGTGCATTGAATTCTGCTCTATTCTACATGTATAACCATAAGTCAATTCTGTGCGATTACAACCTCAAGAGAGCTCAAATATTTTTCTGGGTCATTGAGGTGGGATTGTATTTGGTAAGACTTTCCAAAAGGTAATATTCAGTAGGTAGCAAGTAGAACTATTTATCTGTCACTTGCAAGGTATATGTACATGTTTGTGTATGTGTCTATGTATGTGTGTATATACTTATATATAATTTTACTATATATAAGTTACTTCAGTACCTAGTACTTTAGAAACACATAGTAATTATGCATGGGTTTTTTCAAATCAGACTCCCTATATTTCTTTTCGTTCTGCTGCTTATGAAATTTGTAACCTTGAGCAAGTTCATATGTCTCTATGCCATTTTCTTCATCTTTAAAATGCAGAAAACAATATCTTCCTATGTGTTGTTATAAACATTTCATGAGATAATGCAGGTAAGGCAAACCTTCAAATACTGTTAGGATAATACGACAGGCAGAGGGGACATAAAGATTAAAGCATCCAATTTCTGTCTTCCTGACTTAAATCTAGATCTGCTTATATGAATGGAAAAGAAAGAAGTTAGAGTTGTATCTTAGGATAAGTAAATAAATCATATAATTGGTAAGAGACGACAATATTTAAACCTCTTTTCATGTGCTAGCTGCTTAGTAGTCTTCCTCCTAAATACCTTTCATTTAATACAAGCATTTTATTAGCAAAGCAATGTAAATTCATAAAGTACTCAAAAGTCAAAAGTTTGAAGGCTATCAGCACCACTGGGTTAAATGTAAGAAATGTTCACATGAAAATTTCGTGCTATTTACATGTTAGGTATGTTGAGTTTTAATATCTTTTATCATGTTCTATATAAATATGGTACTTAATAGAGAAATAAGTTAATGTCAGTATATTGAGGATTGAACTTCTGGCAAATTCCTCAAAGGAAGAACTTGATGAGGAATGAGAGAGTTATAGGAATATGCACTTTGTTGTATTGACTAGCTTGCTAAGCCAGACGGGGAAAGATGGGAAAAAATGAGAACATGACATTATGTCCAAGCCCAGCTCAGTAATGAACAGGAAAACCTTGTCAGTGACACAAACCAGAGAAAAGCAATGAAATTAGGGTGGTTCTGTAAGAAGAGAATTTGTATTTCCCAAAATGTTTTTCTGACAATCTACAACAAGTTTGGTAGGCTTTTTATAAAAATCACAGCCTGCCCTGCTCAGTATTTCATGAGCCCTTTCCTAGTAGAGTTAGGAAATTTGTGTGCAGATACAGCCATTTTGCAGGTAAAAAAAAACAAAACAACCAAAAAACAAAAAACAAAAAAACAAAAACAAAACAAAACAAAACACAAAGAGAAAGCTTGACAACTTTCTGGAATTTCAAATTCCTATGAATTTTATGCCTTTGAGCACAGATTTCTTCTCTTCTGAAAACTATGACAAAAGGACAGTTTGCACAGTGTTTCTCAATGGTCTCTGGTCTTTCCTAGTTGTCCCTTACATGGAACACTAAGGCCTGTGTTAAGGATACTTATCATGCAATGGGTAAGAAGTGGTAGAAAGTACTTTATTTACTGGCTTTTCATGTATAATTCAAGATTTAGGTACATGCTTCTAGTGATTATATGTTCAGTAATAGTTAAAATGATTCGCTGTTTGGAGTAGGTCTGTCCAATTCACTATATCTTTTGTATTATTTCACAGTGAAAAGAACTCTTAGGAACCTAGAATTGTAACATTAAGAGAGATGATGATTGTTTTCTTCTCAGTCGTATCATTTGGTGATAAAAGTAAATTCCTTTGAGTTTAAGGAATTTGAGCATCCTATCCTGTAATGCTTTGAAGTAAAAACCAGGAATTCCTGGTTTTTTGTTAAGTAATGATGTGATGATGTTAGTATGTTATACATACTTCTTAGATCTGCAATGTATTCTTGGGAAGTTAGCAATCTATAATGAGAAATACAAGAAGACATTAATTTCCTAGGTTGTTGGGACATTAAATAAATAGCTATAGGTATAACCTCAAAGCACATTGCCAGGAAGCCCAATGTGCAGTGTCCAAAAAGTATTCCTAGTAAAGCTTGTTCAAGACCTTTCCAGTAAAGTATTATTTCTCTCTTTTCAGTAGTCATAGACTCTTCCTGGTCTCATGGTAACAAAAAGGAAAGAAATCCATGTCTTGAATAACTGAGGAGCTTTGATTCCCATTGACATTAAAAGAACTGTTATTGTGACTGTTCAAATACTTTACAAAAATAACATCTGTACTCTATTAAAAGGAAGAAAAAATAGGTTTTCATTGTAAAAAAAATAACAGTTACAAATATCAAAACTATATCGTACATGACAAAATGGTAAACTTCTATTCCTTGTTCTAAATGGCAAATATAACTGTATAGTTTATGTATCCTTCTTTTTCGGTTATGTGAACATGGATAATACTTTGTGGTTGAAAGAATACCATCATCACAGATGTAGGTGAAATTATTAGTCATTCCAAAAAAGTCATTCCAGATATGGAGGAGTACTTTAAGTGGGTAGTGGTAATACAAGTTGAAGAATACAGATATGGAAAATACTGTGATGATTGTTCTCTAGGTTCTGGATATCCCAGTCTTTGGCCCTGATTTGAGGAGAATGCTGGAGTACTGAGCATACTAACAGAATAATAAAAGGTGTGGGAGTTGAAGGTGGATTTAATAGAGACATTGCAGGAGGCATAAGGGTACCAAATAGTTGTGACTGAGCAACCCAATCGGATTTTCAATGAATATCATTCATTCTAAATTTGAGTAGATAATGAGCAGAAACTGATGATCTTCTGTGTTGGGCATAGGAATTACGTATGTAGGAAATTCTAAACTTCAGAGTGGGAATCTGACTAAATTTGAGGGGAAATGCCAAAGTCCAAGAAAGTAAATTGGAGCTAACATAATGAAAAAGTCATTTACTTTTAGATGGATTGTACAAATATGATAAATACCAAATTATAATAAGCACCGCCATCTTCTGTCATTGGTTTGGCACACATGTCTACTCATTCAAGATTATCTTTCTACCCATCACATATGTTACTTTAGTTACCAAGGGAAAGAAACTGCTGCTTGGCCTTGCTCTGTATAGCATACAATATAACATTGTGGAAATATTTATTCTCCCTTAATGAGAACTTTTAGCATGAACTAGGTATCAGACTTGGTAGAAGATACCTTTTTGGTTTGCTTTCTGGTACAGGTTTTAAACCGTTCCCCCTTCTTTGTCAGCTTTTCCCAGTCTTTTTGTAAATCAAAACACAAAACCCTTGAGTCAAGATCTCAAAGTTGTAATTCCACCTTTTCAATAACTTGTTATGTAAATTTGGTAATTCATCTCTTTGTGATTCCCTTTCTCATCCTAGAAGAGAAAATAATAACTGTCACTCACCTCCATTCTTACTGACATTGTAAAGAATTAATTATTAATGACTACAAATCACTTCCCAAACAGAAAGCAATAGATGTTCTTTAAAAAAGCCTTTTTCATAATAGAATTTATACTGCCTATTTGTATTTGGTAGAAATGTTCATTTATTTATGATTCATTTTAAAGAAAATAAAATATTTTTACAGGGGAAAAATAAATATCATCACCAAAGAAATAGTTAAAAGCTTCCAGCTAGAGTTTTCATTTTAATCCCTTTGTGTATAGACTATATGCAACAGTCCATACTTTCATTTAGTGATTTTCATAACATTGACACATAAATAAAAGGAGTTAGAACTCATATCTTGTGCGTATTTGACAAGCTCTAACAGAATTGTTTGCAAAATTTTATTGAAATCCCTGCTTTCATTTATCTTTGTTAGCACAAGCCCCAGAAATCAGTGGTATGGAATTCTTGTATAATTTAACTCTAAGAGAATTAAGTGTGCAGGTGTTCAGATAATAGCCTATTTTTCTAAGTAAATAAAATCTTTTGGAAGAAAATATATTATTTTTATTACCTTATGAAAGAATATTCAGTTGGTTTGATTCATTTCTAAAAGAACAAACAAAAAATATATTGCAAAGAAGGAGATGAGAAACCAAGAAACAAAAATGTAATTAGTTGCCAGTAATCTCACACTCTTGAAATAGTATAACAAGCTAAAATTGCTTGAACAGCTACAACAAAGAGTGTTAGAGCTGCAGTGCTTCTTAAGGTTTCTATATTAAACAAGGGCATGTGCACATTAAAGCTGTATTTCAAAGATTGTGTTCTGCGAGCCCTCTTCTCCTTGTTATGCACTATCACAAATTCATCAGACAAACATTCAGACTTTAGAGAGTGGAGGGAAACTTAAGAAGGTAGTCCTTGTAAAAACTTCAAGCGTTTTCTCTTTCCACTTGTTAGGCTGGGCCTCATGTAAACTTTCCTAGATAAATGAGTTTCAAGTGCATTTTGAAAGGTCTGTACAAAAGAAATTTAGTACTTTCCATTTTAATGGCTTGCAGTCCTGATGGAAGTTCTTTCTTTTAGCCAACCTAAACACTTTATACAACATTTCAAGCTCACTTATTCTTGTTCTGCCCTCAGTGGCATCGGAGTACCGATCAGCACCTTCTATGTAATAATCCTTCAAGTAATTGAAAACCAACTTGTTTCCCCAGCCTATTTTCCAACTTAAATAATATTAGTTCCCTTAACCTTTCCTCTGAGATTCTATTTTCCAAGCTATTAATCATGTTTATTGCTTGTCCTTAAACCTTCTTCAAGTTTTCCAAGGTCTTTTTAACTTAGTGAGTACAGGCTTGCACACAGCACTGTGATTATGCCAGGAGAATTACTTCTCAGGTCCTATGCATTGTTCTGTTTCTGTGTCCAGGGAGTTCGAATTGCTAGTGCACCTTTGAAATATGGCTCGTACACTGTTGTTGCCATTGTTGTTGCCTTAATACCACCAAATCCATCTTCTCCCATAGAATGATTAAGAGTTTGCCTTAATTACACTACATCTGCCTTTGCTTAATTCTGAACTTTTCTGGTTGCAAAACATTTTTGATATTTCTTGTTCAAAATGGGGTCATCCTGCTCACCTTACCTTAGTATTTGGTTTTGTTTTTTCAAATTATATGTGTTTGGGAATTTAAGATACATATACAATTTTATATCAACAGAGGCACTGTTATCAGAATTAAAACAGACTAACATTTCTTTATTTGGAAGTATTCTGCTTCATATGTCTTTCAGATTTTATGTGTGGTTCACTTTAAAATGAAATAGAATTTAAAACAAGGGCACATATTCCTTGAATAGAAATCACCAAAATGCTTTTCACTTCCAAAATCATCATTGCTACTTTCCACAAAACTATTTCCTACAAATTTCTTAGTTGTATTTCAGACTTTCTACAAATTTCTTGGTTATATTTAGATTTTCTCCAGTCCCACAATGGAACATATCTGGCTCCCATTAATACTTAGAGTCCTCAGCACATTGATTCCAATCTTCCTTATATTCTCCTCTCCATTTTTTTCCATACAAGAGCAATGGGAAATATAATTACATTTCATTTCCATCCTGTATGATTTCCTTCATGTGATTCTGCAGATATCTTTTTACCGTGTCTCACTTTCCAGTTTTCAGTCATTTTCATATGCTATAATAAAATATACATGCATTAAACCAATATGCAACAAATTATTTTCTCTTTATCAATATTTTTTAAAAGCTAAATAGACCAGCAATGCGTTTTACAAACGCATCTACATAATGCAATGCATCATTTTAAAAATGAGCCATATATTGTTAAATTTGTCTATAACTACCTAATTCTGAAACTGGTTTAAAACCCATTTGCTTGCAGAAAAAAAAAATCACCTTTTGAAAACAGAGGTGTTAAAATAATGAGGTATGGTTGCTTCCTTGCTGCGGACAAAAATGGACTGAGATTCTGATTCCTTAAGCTAAGATTCTATTTTCCTTAAGAAGGAATAGATTAAAGATTTTATTGTTTATTCCTCACTTTTTTTTTACTTATTTTGAACAGTGCAACTCTTTTTGAATTTATGTAAACTAGAGATTCCTCTGAGTCTCTTTGCAATTCTGCTGAATATTACAATTCTTACTTTGACTTTAGATCACAAACTGACCCTATCTTTATGTGACTTTTGTTTAGAGCATTTGGTCTTAGTTTGATTTCTAGGAATTTGTAAGGTATATGAAATTCTTAAAACCTAAATACAAACAGGTGAAATTGTATGCCACAACACACATATTCATTTGATCTTCACAATAATTGTTGACATTAAGAATTTATGCATATTGTTTAAATAGATTATCTCATGCATACTCATAACAAGCCACAGTTAGTTACTACTATCATCATCCCTGTTTTACTGAGACATGAAGTGGTCCTGTTCCTGGACTGTTTATAAAGGTAACAAGTGGAAAAGCTGGTATTTCAACTCAGGTAATGAAACACAGAGGCCATGTACTTCTAACTAAACCACCCAGCAGGACAGACTGGGTGATTAAAATGCAATTGATATCAGAAGGCATACCTATCTGATCCATGATCAGCCATTCAGTATGTTGTTTGTTAATTCTCTTTGGGGAGAAAATAAAGGAAAGTCTTCATCAGTGTTTTTCTGCTGCAATTATTTATTAGTTTTCTAAATGATTTACTGTTTCATTAATCTACAAAAATACAGCCACATTTATTGTTTACATTCCTTTTTAATTAGTCCCACAGTCATGACACACTGGAAAGGTTTGACCTCCATTTAAAAGAAAGATGAACCAACATTACGTTTCTAAACTATATATCGTTTTTCAAAATAATGTTGTAAAATGATAGCTTTTAAAGTAATTAAATACACATGATATGCTATAATTTTATTTATCAGAAACTTTAAAAGGAATCTCTTATGCTGAATATTTTTAATAAGCTACTTCATAATTAGGAACTCCTGAGAATATTCTAATACTATGTTATAGTCCCCAAACTATTTTACTTTTATCAAGATTGAATTCCTTTACTTTCCATTCCAAATCTAAGATCAGGCTCAACCAGTCCTGGAACCAGGATTTTTGTTTCACTTTTCATGTCCACATGAATTGTAAGTATGTATATGAGGGAAATGCATGACCTTTTTTAGTGAATCTTTTAATTTAGACTATAATTACAGGGATTACTTTGGGAGTTGGTGTGGATTGGCAACTCTATAGTGAAGCAAACAGAGGTAAATAACGTAATCATAGCAGCAGCTGGGTTTCGGGTATGCCAGCAGTGAACTTAGAGCTTCCTAGGCAGCTGGGGCAGGTGTTAGTGATCTAAATGAGGTTGGTGGAATGACTTTTATTACTTTACAATAGTTCTGGCAACTAGACCTGTGTTCCTGCCATTCTAGTCCTGGTTCCCACTTTGTTTTCTGTGGTTTTCCAGCAGGTTTTTAAAAGTTTTATATCACCCCCAACAGCTTTACTACCACCTCTCTCTCCAGGCCAGATGAAGAAGTAATGCACAAAATTGTGGTACTTCATTTTGCAGTGAACGTTAGAAGCATAACCATAATTTTAACATCCTGCCAGTAGTTCTTTTATTAACAAAGTGACCCCAGACATAACTGCAAACACTACCCTGTTTTGTAATAAAAGGGATGTATTATCTTTTTCTCTAAGCACTAAATCAACAAAATTGATGGAATGCCTGCCATGTATAAGACATTTTTATAATAACTATTTAGAAGTAGTTTCCCTATCTTTAAGGAGCTTAAAGACAGTTGGGAAAGCAGGCTATAAGCTATGAAATAGAACCAACAATAGATGTTAGCAATTGGCCAGCACCAAATTAATGGTATAGATATCAAGTTCTATAGGATTTTCAAAGTGATATAAAGTATATAGGAAATTCACATAAATGGACTCCGTGGACTTGGGAGAGCATAAAGATAATGAGAATTTAGATAAAGTCAAAAGAGGTATAAACATAGTATAAAATGGCATCCATTCCAGTTTATCTATAGCAGATAGCCTCTATTTGAGAACAATGGGTGACAATATGGGGAAAATAATGAAACAGTTATATAACAATAATTATAGTAACAGTAATAGTGATATTAAAATAGCAAAAATGTAGGTGCTCACTATGAGCTAAGCATGTGTTTTCTTTGTGCTAAATAACATCTGGTTTAATCCTGAGGACAAAATCAGGAAGCAGATAGTATGATTTTCTGAATCTTCATAAGGAACTTGAAGCTTAGGGAGAGCAAATACTTGTGCAAGGACATATTCCCTTAGTGGTAAAGACAGGGCTTGAATGCATCTCTTTGATGTAAAAGCCTTTTTACTTAGCATCAGAGGAACAACTTAGGGATGGCAGCATGAGGACACAGCCAGGATAAGAGAAAATTCTTTAAGGGGATTAATAGGGTTTATAGATAGATAGAGATATGTCTCAGATAGATATATCCTTGTATATATTGCAATGGGGAGAGACAAAAACTCATTTGGAGTACCTTGGACTCTCTCACCTCTTTTTGCCACCCTTCCCTTGTAGGTCCTTCTAGCCTCCTTGTTCTTCCCCAAATATGGCAAGGATCTTAGGGCCACTATTATATTTGTTACCTTTACCTAGGATGTATATGTTGCTCTCTGTTCCTCTGGAACGAAATGTGGTTCTCTGTCTGTCTCTTACAAGGTTTTACTCAAATGTTACTTCTCATCTGGGCCTGTCTTGGCATTTCTGTTAAATTGCAAAAACCTCCTTCTCCAGGTACTTCTGAACCACCATATGTTACTTTGATTTTTCCTTTTATTCCATAGCACTTTTAACTTTTAAAAATACTATATAATTTAGTTACTTATTATGTATGTTGCTAATTGTCTCTCTCTTACCTCTCCAAAATATAAACTCTATAAGGGCAAAAGATCTTCTCTGCTTTACTCATTGATATATCTAGGAGCCTAGAAGCAACTCAAGTATATACAGTTGTTCAATAAATATTTTTTGAATGAATAATTATATCATTAAAAACTTATTACACAGATAACTAATGCCCATTCTAAAAACTTTAGAAAATAGACAAAGCATAATAAAAATATTAAAATAACCATAACCTCGCCAATGGTAAATATTATTATTTATTATTATAGTTTTATGCATTCATATATTTGTATTACTAAAAATTAGTCTGAATCTGTTCATTTTCAAAAACATTAAATATGAAAAATAACTCGTTATCAAGATTATTTCTGAGACATCTTTATTTGGAAGAAATATTTGTGTTTTAGCTGTTCAAATGTCAACAAGACTTCTGTTTTTCACAATTTAGATATATTTTATGATTGTATAAGTCTTTAATTTTGAATGTAGAATACATTTAGAGATATGATGATCAGTAAGATTTTTGCATTGAAGATAAAAACAATGTTTAAAAATATTGTCTGATGGTTTATTATCCAAAATATGATTCTAAAGTAAAAGCTTTCAGTGAGCTGAGGCAGGGAAGATGAATGTAAAAATGATACTACTGCTAAAACACTCAAATGTCCAGACCAGTAAGCTACTCAGATGAAAGCTTTTCAGTATTTCCATATTCATTCACCTTTAATACAGCATCTATCACCTTGAGCAGCATTTATTATTTATATATCTCCATGTCTTGTATATTATTTCTCTCTAAATCATTCTCCATTTTGAAGGGAGTGATATATCTGTTATCTTGAAACCAAATATGTGACTTCCATATACATATGAGCATTTATAATTTAAACTAGAAGCCTAAACTAAATAGTAATAAATCATAAGAAATGTAATTTTATGAAAAAACTAAAATATTACAAACATTAGTGCTATGATTGAGGTAGACAAAGCACTTTCATAGAATGGAACAGTGACAAAATACTTTAGATTTTGTGATCAGGTAACGCCTCTCTGAACAGGTGAAATTCTAGCTGAGAACGGAAGGATGGGAAGAGGTGAGCTAAAAACAAAGTCTATGGAAGAGACATCTAAGCCAACACATTTTTTTTCCCATCATGTTAAGTGGACCCTTTAATCTCCGTCTCTTATGTCACCCACACCACTGCCAACCTCCCCTCTGTTAACCATCAGTTTGTTCTCTATAGTTAAGAGTCTGTTTCTTGATTGGTCTCTCTTTCTCTTCCTCTTCTTAAAATTTTGCTCATTTGTTTCATCCCTTAAATTCCACATATGAGTGAGAACATATGGTATTTGTCTTTCTCTGACTTATTTAGCTTAGCATTATACTCTCTAACTCTACCCATCAACCTACATTGTTGCAAATGTCAAGATTTCATTCTTTATTATGGCTGAATAATACTCCATTATTATTCAGTATATACAATATACACACTACTTCTTTATCCATTCATCTATCAATGGATACTTGATTGCTTCCATAGTTTGGTCACTGTAAATAATGCTGTAATAAACATCAGAGAGAATATATCCCTTTGAATTCATGCTTTTTGTATTTTTAGGGGATAAATACCCAGTAGAGCAATTGCTGGATTGTAGGATGGTTCTCTTTGTAATTTTTTGAGGAATCTCCATACTGTTTTCCACAAGGCCATGCCAGTTTCCCTTCCCACCAACAGTGCAAGAGCATTCGTTTTTCTCTACATCCTCACTACTTCTTGTTTCTTTGTGTTGTTGATTTTAGCCATTCTGACAGGCGTGAAGTGATACCTGATAATAGTTTTAGTTTGCATTTTCCTAATGATGAGTGATGTCGAGCATCTTTTCATGTGCCTGTTGGACATTTGTATGTCTTCTTTGGAGAAATGTCTGTTTATATCTTCTACCCATTTTAAATTATACAGTTTGTTTTTTGGGTGTTGAGTTGTATCAGTTCTTTATGTATTTTTGATACTAACCCTTTATTGGATATGTCATTTGCAAATATCTTCTCCCATTCAGTAGGTTGCCTTTAAGTTTCACTGATTATTTCCTTTGCTGTACAGAAACTTTTTCTTTTGATGTAGACCCGATAGTTTATATTTGCTTTTATTTCCCTTGTCTCAGGAGGCATATCTAGAAAAAAATGTTGCTGTGGTTGATGTCAGAAATTACTGCCTATGCTCTTTTCTGGGATTTTTATGGTTTCAGGTCTTAAATTTAGATCCTTAACCCATGTTGAGTTTGTGTATGGTGAAAGAAAGTGGTCCAGTTTCATTCTTTAGCACATTGGTGTCCAGTTTTCCAAACACCACTTGTGGAAGAGACTTTTTCCTGTTGTGTATTCATTCTTCCTTTGTTGAAGATTAATTGACTATATAATCGTGGATTTGTTTCTGAGTTTTCTGTTCTACTCCCTTGATATGTGTGTCTTTTTTTAATTCCAGTACCATTCTGTTTTAATTGCTCCTGCTTTGTAATACAACTTGAATTCTGGGATTGTGATACCTCCAATTTAGTTTCTCTTTTTCAAGATGGCTTTGGCTATTCAAGGTCTTTTGTGGTTCCATACAAAAGGATTTTAGGATTTTTTTTTCCCAGTTCTTTGAAAAAATGCTGTTGGTATTATGATAGGTATTGCATTAAATCTGTAGATTGCTTTGGATAGTGTGGACATTTAACAATATTTGTTCTTCCAACCCATGAGCATAAGATTTCTTTCCATTTCTTTGTGTCATCTTGAATTTCTTTCATCAGTGTTTAATAGTTTACACAGTACAGGTCTTTCACCACTTTGGTTAGGTTTATTCCTAGATACTTTTTTGTTTTTGGTGTAATTGTAAATGGGATTGTTAATTTCTCTTTCTGCTGCTTCATTATTAGTGTATAGATATGCAATAGATTTCTGTACATTGATTTTGTACAGTGCGACTTTACTTAAATCATTTATCAGCTCTCGTAGTTTTTTGGTGGAGGCTTTATGGTTTCTATATATAGTGTCATGTCATCTGCAAATAATGAGAATTTTACTTCTTCCCTTGTAATTTGGATGCCTTTTATTTCTTTCTATTGTCTGATTGCTGTGTCTAGAACTTCCAGTACTATGTTGAGTAAAAGTGGTAGGAGCAGACAACCTTCAACCTTGTCTTGTTCCTGACTCTATTGGAAAATCTCTCAGTTTTTCACCATTCCATATGATGTTGGCTATGGCTGTAAGACTTTTATTATATTGAGGTATATTCCCCTGGACCTACTTCGGAGAGTGTTTTTATTTTTTCCTCCTATCATGAATGGATGTTGTACTTTGTCAAATGCTTTTTCTGTGTCTATTGAAAGATCATGTTTTTTATCCTTTTTCTTATTGATGTGATGTATCATGTTGATTGATTTGCAAATGTTGAACCACCCTTTCAGCTGAGGATAAATCCCACTTAATCATCGTGTATGATTTTTTTAGTGTATTCTTGGATTTGATTGGCTAATATCTTATTGAGGATTTGTCATCTATATTCTTCAGAGATATTGGCCTATAGTTCTCTTTTTTTGTGGTTTCTTTGTCTGGTTTTGGTATCAGGGTGATACTGGCCTCATGGAGTAAATTTGAAAGTTTTTCTTCCTCTTTTATTTTTTGGAATAATTTGAAAAGACTAGATATTAACTGTTCTTTAAATGTTTAAGAGAATCCACCTGTGAAGCCATTTGGTCCTGGACTTTTGTCTGCTGGGAGTTTTTTGATTACCTGTTGAATTTCATTACTGGTAATTGGTCTGCTCAAATTGTCTATTTCTCCCTGCTTTAGTTTTGGTAGGTTATATGTTTCCAGGAATTTATACATTTCTTCTAAGTTGTCCAATTTATTGGTCTGTAAGCCAACAAATCTTTTAAGTGAGGAGTCTTGAGGTAGAAAATGCAGTCTAAAAAGTGCAGCTGAGTTCATTAAACAAAAAAACAATGTGAGTTGAGGTTGGTGAGATTAAGGGGTGCAAGATGATAATTCATAGCTTCCAGTAATGAGTTTGGATTTTACTCTCTGTGAAATTAGATGTCCTTAGATGATTTTAATCTAAAGTGTTATATTATTTAATTTAGGTCTTCCAAATTTTAATCTAACTGCTGCATGTTGAATTACTGAATTAGGGATAGGAGTGATTGCAATTGGTTATACAAGATTAGAATCTATACATTGTTGTTAACAATACTGTATTATATACTTGCAAGTTACTAAGGGAGTAAATCTTAAATGTTCTCACAACACACACACAAATAGGAATTACGTGATTATGTAAGTTGATGGGTGTACTAACCTTGTTGTAGTAATCATTTTGTAATATATATTTGTATCAAATCATCATGTTTTACATACCTTAAATTTTATACAATATGATATGTCAATTATCTCACTAAAACTGGAAAAAAGAAAAAAGTACAGAGACCAGTGGGGCCTGAATGAGCCAATCAGATGGCCTAACCAAGATTTTGAATATTGAGACCAAAGAAATTAGTGTATTTCTTGGTATTTCTGATACCTGACCATATATTTAAATGAGTTGAGAATCAATATATTTTCATATTTATTATTTTTATGTTATACAAAAATATAATGTCAATAATTGTGTATAACAATGAAAAGCAATCTTTCAATACATAATACAATGTACCAAGATTAAATAATGATAAAATGGAAAATCTGGACATACTAATTACTAGTAAGGATATTAAATCAATTATTTAAAACCTTCCAACAAACAAAAATCCAGGACCAGATGGCTTCACTAGTGAATTTTACCAAACATTCAAAGAATTAATACCAGTATTTCTCAAACTCTCCAAAAATAGAAGCGGGAACCCTTCCAAACTCATTTTATGAGACCAGTAATACCTTGATACCAAAACCAGACAAGGGTTCCCTAAGAAAAGAAAATCATAGACAAATATTTCTGATGAACATAGAGGCAGTAATCCTCAACAAAATATTAGCAAACTAAATTCAAAAATACATTAACATAATCATACACCATAATTAAGTGGGATTTATCCCAGAAATGCAAGGAAGGTTCAACATCTACAAATCAGTCAGTGTGATACACTGTGTTAACAAAATGAAGGATAAAAATTATATGGTCATTGCAATAGATAAAGGAAAAGCATTTGACAAGATTCAGTATCCGTTTATGAAAAACTCTCAACACAGCAGATATGGAGAGAATGTACCTCAAAATAACAAAGGACATGTACAGTAAGCCCACAGTTAACATCATATTCAATAATGAAAAGCTGAAAGCTTTTTCTCTAAGATTAGGAAGAGAACAAGGATGCCCACTCTATTTTTATTCGACATGGTATTGGAAGTCCTAGCCAGATCAGTAAGGAAAGAAAAAGAAGTAAAAGACATCCAAACTGGAAAGGAAGGAGTAAACTGTCACTATTTGTGGATGACATGATATTATATATTAAAAAAACCATAAAGAATCTATCAAAAATTATTAAAACTAATAAATGAATTCAAAATTGCGAGATACAAAATCAGTACTATAAATGAAGTATCATAAAGAGCAATTAATAATGTCATTTAAAATTGCATCAAAATGCATTAAATGCCTAAATTTAACAATTTTTCAGTAGTCGTTTACATAAGCTCTGTGTTTTTAGAGAATTAAATATCAGAGTTTTCTTGAAATGGCTTTCCCATTTGTGAGTTAATTAACTAGTCTTTCATTTGGCAAAATGGTATCTTCAGATAAATTCTTCTATAAGTGTATATGATTACATTGAATCACTGAATTGTTTAAAATTATTTTCTATTTCCTTTGCACATAAAAATAAACTTAGTAAGAGTCATCAGTGTCTTTTTTCCCGTGCTGACTTATCAGATTTGATCTTTTCACTTCTGGCTATTGATATTGTTAAGTTTATGTTGAGAACTATAAAATAATTCCAGTTATTTGTTTTCTTGTGGGCAATATATTTTTTATTTATTTCTTTTTGTTTTTGAAATCTAGGATAAGTCTTATTGTGCTCATATATATTAAAGTTGTAGAGGTCATGAGCTATTTTCTTTGGCAAGTTAAGAGCAAATTTTTTTCTAAATTTTCTTTTATTATGCCAGAGAAGAGTTCATTTCGACTGGACTAAACAATGACAGCTTATTTATTTATTTATTATTTTATTTATTTATTTTTATTTTTTTAATTTTTTATATTTTATATTATTTTTTCAGTGATCCAAGATAACAATGATCCAAAGATGACAATAACAAGTTAACAATACTTTTTAAACAAAGTATTCCAGTGTTTTGTATGTATCATGAACATTTAGGGACAAAATAACGCTTCTAATTATATATTAGAACAAAATAATGCTTCTAATTATATATTTTTCTAATTTTAAAAAGTACATTCATACAGTTATAAAAACTAAATATTTTATAACCTTTCAAAAATAGTGTTCAAATTATTCTGACTAAATTATTCAAATTGGATGAAAGAAATTGATAAAATGGAAAAATGAAAAATAGTTACTTAGCTAAGACAGTAGAGTGATTATATACATATATATCTGTTGAAATGATTTTTTGAGGATGGTGTTATAATATCTTATATATCCCAAATATTTGTACATAAATATGTGTTTTATTTATAATTAGAAAATATAAAAATCATGCTCAGGAATAAGAGTGTCTTTGAGAAAATTTGGATATTTATAATTTTGGGCAATACTTAGCCAGTTTTTGGAAAACAGAAGTTTTGTGACAGCCATAAAATCGAGCTTTGGCTCGGGCGCCTGGGTGGCTCAGTGGGTTAAAGCCTCTGCCTTCGGCTCAGGTCATGATCTCAGGGTCCTGGGATCGAGGCCCGCATCGGGCTCTGTGCTCAGCAGGGAGCCTGCTTCCCCCTCTCTCTCTCTGCCTGCCTCTCTGCCTCCTTGTGATCTCTCTCCCTCTGTGAAATAAATAAATAAAATCTTTAAAAAAAAATTGGCTCACTAAATTTAAAATTTACTTTAATTCATCTATATGAATGTTTAAAAATAAACAGGAGTCAGTGAGCTGGTGTTTAAAACATTTATTGGATATCAATTACATGTTAGTTATAGTAAAGTATAATATACATTTCCCTTTGTTTCATTGTTCCTGAGAAGAAAATCTAGTCAGTTAGTAGCTAGAATTGATTGGTAGTGTGAGATTATATATAAATCCTCTTGTGAAGTCTTAATTGGAACTTTGGTAATCAAGTTTACTTGCTCAAAAATTATTAACAATTGGAAATTCTCCCTTTCAACTTATTTATTTGTAGTTATAAATACATTTGCTGTTATGATTACTCATAAAATGTTTCCGTAAAATATTTGTATTGGTAGCTCCACGTACTTAGCTCATGTGTACTAGGAGAAATTTTGTCTGTCTAAGATTTCAGGCTTTAATTTGTTTGCTAATTGTATCAGTTAGTTTTATAATCAGCTATGGTGAGAGAAACTCAAAGTAATTGTAATTAAAAGAAGGTAAAGAAGTTTATGTCTTTCTCAAATGAAAAGCCAGAGGTACGTTGTCCAGGGCTAGTGTTGTTTTGTGTGGTGACATTTGTCCAGGCTTCTTTTATCTGTGCTCTGCTGTGCATGTAGTTAATTTTTAAGGTCATTTTGTGGCTCAAGGTGGTAGTTCCAACTCTGACACTGATGTAGGAAAGACATTAGGGTTTGAAGCCGATGCCCAAGAAAGAATGCTTGAGATGTCTTTGGTGCAAAAAGGTGGTTTTTTTAAAGCACTGACAGAACCCGTGGGCAGAAGGAGCTTCACTGTAGCCATGAGGAGTGGCCCGTTGCATACTTTCAAATTAGGAAGAGGTTAGGGATAGTGAAAATCTTTAAGGAATTTTGGAAGCAAGGTTTCCAAGACCTTGAGGGGGCTAGCCATTGTTAGGAAATGTCATTTATTACTGTTTAATAAAACCTTAGTTATGAGACCCTTCAGATGTGTATCTGTGTGTCATATGCTTGGAGGATGATTGATTGCCAACATGTATTTGGGGGGGGGCGCGATAAATAAAGGAAGTTTCCAAAGGAAGTTTTATATGCTAAAGTAGACTCACAGGATCCTAGGAGTTTGGCTAAGATTGCCTTTTGCCCTTAGCAAAGTATTAACAGCAAGGCAGCTGAGGTTCTAGAGGAACGTCACTCTGCCTGTTTCAAGGACTTGTTAATGGGCTATAAGTAGTAAGGAAAATTAATTTTCCTTTTGCTTTGTTTCCCACATCAATATCACATACAAATTTCATGAGCAAGAAGCACAACACTTGGGTTTACCTCCCAATGACCTAAATGTAGTCACCTTTCTATGTCTAGTTGCAAAGTACTGGGGGAAATGCAATCTTCAGGCTAAATGAAATGTATCCTACCCTAAATGTAAGGCTGTATTTCTAAAGAATTTGAACAGTTGATTTTGGGCAGCAAATATTCTCTGACAGATACTGTTGTTGGACACACATGGAATTTGGCACACCTAATTGCTATAGATGGGATGCTTTCCAAATTTTAAAAAAATCTGTAGTAGAGTTCACCCTGTTTTTTCCCCTTGGACTACTGCGTTTTGTTTTCAACACAGGGGAGTAATTGTATCAGAGCACAGTAAGCCATGTTACTTATCTGCCCTTAAACTTCCAGTGACTCCCATCTCACTCAGAATAAAATCTGTTCTTCACCATGGCCCTGAAGGCCTTCCATGATATTGACTCTATTTCCCTGACTCTCTATGAATCCCAGCTCACCATTTTTTAGGTACCTTGACTCCTTATTATTTCCCAAATATGCCAAGCATGCTTCCAAATTAGGGCATTTCCTTGGTTTGAGAGATACAGTCCATGACCACTGAGTCATTCTCCATCCATTAGACTGATTCATTTTTCTTTATAGAAATGTCACCTTTTGGGGCACCTGGGTGGCTCACTCAGTTAAGTGGCTGCCTTTGACTGTGGTCCAGATATTGAGTCCCATATCAGGCTCCATGCTCAGTGGGGAGTCTGCTTCTCCCTCTCCCCTGCCCCCACCAGCCCTGGCTCATGCTCTCTCTCTCTCAAATAAATAAATAAAATCTTAAAGAAAAAAAAGAAATGGCACCTCCTAATTCATATTAAGTATGAATTTGTTTTTATCTCTTCTCATTAGAATGTAAACTCCATGAGAGCAGGGTCTTTATTCATTGTTAGTTTGTATCTACTGCAATTTCCTTTTCCTTTAAGTAATTACCATCCTGAGTTGGTTAAGCCTCTGCCTTCGGCTCAGGTCATGATCCCAGAGTCCCAAGATAGAGTCCTGCATCAGGCTCCCCACTGAGCGGGGAGTCTGCTTCTCCTTCTGACCCTCCCTCCTCTGTGCTCTCTCTCACTCTTTCTCTCTCAAATAAACAAAATCTTAAAAAAACAAAACAAAACATCCTTTTACCTATTCTTCTAATCAGATATAAATGATTAATATTTATTTTTGTAAAGGGTAACTGTTTTCATCACTGAGATGTTTTTTTCCTCAACCATGGTACTTTAATTTCCTTCCCCTCTCAAGAGAACATTTCTTTATAATAGTTTTACTTTCTCTCCTCCCATCCACTAGTTATTTTTTCCTTTTCCATGATACATTTAGAATACATTTACTTCCTCCCTCTTAACCTTCATTTCGTAGCTTTTTTTTCTTTCCAGATCATTCATGTATAATAGCGATTTTCTTCATTTCTGATTCAGCAAACTTTTCTTAATATTGATATTATATATTTTTATTTTATTTTATTTTAAAGATTTTATTTATTTATTTGACAGAGACAGAGAGATCACAAGTAGGCTGAGAGGCAGGCAGAGAGAGAGGAAGCAGGCTCCCTGCTGAGCAGAGAGCCCGATGCGGGGTTCGGTCCCAGGACCCTGAAATCATGACCTGAGCCAAAGGCAGAGGCTTTAACCCACTGAGCCACCCAGGCACCCAGATATTATATATTTTTAAAAAGCCTATCTTTATTCACTAAATACCTATTGTATATCAAGGTTCATATCATACTACTATTTCCTCTGCTGCTCATCTTTTCCCACATTGAGATCTCTGTTTCAGTTTCTTTGTTATTTTAGGTGAACTCTTTCCTCAAGTACTTGAGTAATAAGATTTCTCTATTTTTTTAAATAGCCCCCTTTCTCTCTCATTTTCTCATTTCTCTCATTTTCTCTCTGAATTCATTGTTTTCTATATTCTGTTTTTGCAAGTGAGAAATTCAGTGCTAGTTTCTTAGGGTTTTGTTTGTTTTGTTTTGGCCCTTGAATTTGAGACCTATGTTTTAAATATCAATAAGATAGAATCTCCCATTTGGCAAAAGGCAGAAAAGCTAATCACTCTCTCCTGACTATTTTCAACATCAAGGACACCAACCTATTCATTCTTGTTGAAGTTCTCTTTAGACATAGGTACTCAGACTAAGCTCTTCCTGGGGTTTATTGCCCCCAGCTCTGCCCCTGCTTTCTACCGATTCCACCCCCCCAATCTACTAAAGAGGGAACCCTTTGAAAATTTAATAGGGGTAATGCCACTACAAGTTTTCTAGTTTTAGTGGAATCTTGCCTAAGTAGATGCAAATAAATTGTAGTTGGAATTAGGGGGTAAGGATGGTATACTTAGGTTTCCATATTCCTGGAATTCCTCAGCAAGAAAGGATCTCTTGTTAACAGCAGGATGTTTAGATTAAACAAGATATGGTTTTTCCCTCCTCATAGAGATTTGCAAACAAAACAATAAATTATAAGGTGTTTATATTGAGAATGTTTACTTTCAAGTGATTGTATTAATAGCTATGAAAATTATTTATTCCATAAAATAAGCCTTTTGTTGGAATAATGAAAATGATTAAACTTTAGTTCAAAGTGAAGGTAAGAACAAAAATAAATTTAATTGTTAAACATCGAGTGGGTACACTAATGTTATTATAAATCACAATGACTTTTACAAGTGAACTTTTGAGCAAAGAAAGGTTAACCCAATTATTCTGTTCTGGCAAGATTTTTTAATCTGAAAGAAGGAGGTAGGAAATCTAATTAAGAAAAATTCATGGATTTCAGAGAAAGATGGTAGCATAAGTATAGACTTACAAAGGTATTCTTTAAAAATCTGACCTAAATGATTAAAGAAAGATAAAGATAACTAAAATTATTTTAGCATCATTGCAACTAAAAATCTTTTCTAACTATGAGGTTGAATCTCATGAAATTGCTAATATTCAACCATTTTTAATCTACAAAAATAGTAATTTCATATGGTTCAGCTTAATGTCAAATACATCCTTAGGGAAAAGTCTACAGACACACTATGGCTTGATCACATATGATAGAAGAAATACAAAACTAATATTATGCAGAGAATTATTCATTGTTGTAGGGAGTTTAAAAATGTCATAAGAGGCACCTGGGTGGCTCAGTGGGTTAAGCCTCTGCCTTCAGCTCAGGTCATGATCTCAGGCTCCTGCGATCAAGCCCCATATCAAGCTCTCTGCTCGGTGGAGAGCCTGTTTCCCCCTCTCCCTCTGCCTGCTTCTCTATCTACTTGTGATCTCTCTCTCTCTCTGTGAAATAAATAAATAAAATCTTTATTAAAAAAGTCATAAGTATCAAGTTTTTCATGATAATACTACCCTATTATAATTTCTTAATTTTAATTAAACAGTTGATTAGATTGTTTAAAACATGTATTTTTCTTTTCAGAAAGGATATGGGCATGCTATCTTTTCATAACTCCTGAGTATTTAAGAATACATGTCTTAGATATTAGTTAATGTAGTATGAGGAATGTTTTTCTCCATCAAAAAAAAGGACAAAAAAATATGGACGTAATCTTTGTTTTTCCTTCTTCAGAGGCATGGACAAAATAACTCTCTATAGAATCTTTTTTTAACCCATTTGGATCAGTACGTCTGCTCATTAGGATATGTCTTAACCATTTTGTTCTTTTTGTGTGTGTATGTGTGTATTGGATGTTTTTAATCTAAATTTTCAGGCATCCTATTATTTCAGGAAAATTTCATTCAATTTTGAAAGTTTTTTCCTGTACCCATTTTTTTTTCTTTCTTTTTTTTTTTAAGGTTTTATTTATTTATTTGAGAGAGAGAGAGAGAGCGCAGGAATAGAGGGGAGGGAGCCCAATGTGGGGCTCAATCCCAGGACCCTGGGATCATGACCTGAGCTGAGGCAGATGCTTAACCCACTGAGCCTCCCCCATTTTCTTCAGAAATACTAATTATCTCTATACTGAATCTTAGTTTTCTCTCTTCCATGATGATCATCTCCTTACTAAATCCCTTTAATTCTTGTTTACTTAAATTTTAATCTAAAACCAATGATAAACAATTATAATCAGGGGTATAATCAGACTTCAAGAATGTATCACTCAAGCTGCAGTATTAAGAATGAATCTGATGGAGGAGCAGAAGAGATGACTATTGAGAAGTCTATTGAAGTAGTAAAGTGAGAATTAGCAGAATATAGAAATAGAATATAGCACAGAATGGCACTATGGTAGTAATATTATTTTTCCAGTAGAGTTCAGATATCCAGACAAAGTCACAAATTATGTTTGATCTCATTCATATTTGAAATACAGACACATAATTATAGTGATAAAGCTTATGGAAATGATATTCCATAGAATCTAATCTGGAAAATACAGGTAAAATGAAAGAAGGATATAAACTGACACCAAAAAAGGAAAGAATAAAATAACACGGAGTTTTCAATATTTTGCAGATAGCTTATGTAATTATGCCACAACACTGTAACATAAGTACTAGTATTATCCTAAATATATAGGTGAGGGAAATAAAGTACAGAGATGTTAAGTCACATGTTTCAGTTTGTAAATTTGAGACACATATAAATCAGACAAAGTACATGGAAAAGAAAGGAGAAGGAAGCCGTACTGACCATCACATCTTTCCTGGATAGGTGATATAGGCAGCACATATCCATGTTCCTCATAAACCACAGTGGGATAGTCTTGGTGTAGTCACACTTTCCTCTTCTCGATTCTAGTAACTTCCCTTTACTCTCATTTCATATTACTATAATGCCTTTTTTGGTTTCTTATTTCATGTATACCATGAACTCTAAAAATTCTCTTACAGAGCAAAGCATTAGAATGTTTCTTCTGTTTTCTAAACTAAATCATCTTTCAAAGTGGTCTCTTCTTTTGCTGTTGGTGTTGGCTTTTCTGTTTTTTGTTTTTGTTTTTTAGCATACCATATTCCTCTTCCATTTTGCAGAGATTCCATGTTGTGGCTTTTCTCTCAGGTTATCTTTGACTTAAAAGACTATTTTGTGTGAAGATGACTGATACCTCTATGAGGCAGCATTCATGTAGATTATGAAGTATGTGGTGTCTCATAACTCCTGACTCATGCAGTGAGTGAGCCCTGCATTTGGTCTTCCCATTTTAATGAGAGCTATATAAAAGTAATTTTCCTCACCCTAACAAGCTGGTTTACTTAACTTTAGGGGTTCTTGCCTAATATTTTGAACTATAAAATGGTTTTTTAAAATGTCGTTTAGGGTGTAAGTGTACTAGGGAGAAAACTGGAGTCATGAACAGTCATCGTCTGAGTATATAGTCTCTACGGCTATTACCCTTCATTTCTTCTTTGGCATATCTATTGTTGGTAGAAAAGGGATGCCTCCCAGCACTCACACCTGCTCACCTGCTTCTTTGCAAGTTTACCCTTTCTCTGACACAATGCTAAGAGTAAACCCTTTCAAGAGGTTAGGCATTTGTGAACATTTGTGTCAAACAGACTTTATGCCATAGATTTTTGCATTTATTCCTATATTCAGTCTACTTTGGTTAGGATTTATAAAGATGGCTGTAGGAATTTTCTTTTTTATCTTTCCAGCCTGCCTAAGCAGGCTTCTATTTCTCCTTCTCCTATATGGAACTTTCTATTCAAATACTAATTATAAAAATACATCAATTAAAACAAAAATCGAGGGACCACTAGGCCTTCTTTTCAGCCCTGTCTCCCTTGCTATTGAACTTCATCACAATTTAAAACATTTGCACTTTAAAAGCTACTATTATTTACTTTTCCCTGTAAGTACTATTTCCATCTTTGTACTTCTGCTTATATTAATCTTTCAGACGATGAAGTCTTTCCTTCTTTTCTCTACTGTAAAATCCTTCTTGCTCATTAATATTCAAATCAAATACCATTTTCTCTAAGAACACTCTTCTGATTTCCCAATGTAGAATTAAATAATTCTCTATCCTCCCAAATACTTAAAATCATCCCTTAACCCTGACAATTAGTATAGTACTTATTATATCCTGCTGCATCTTACAGTTTAAGTTACAATCTGGTGGCCAACAAGCATGTGATCCCCTTGAGGAAAGATCATGTCCCTTTTTTGGTTTTAATTTACCACAACATTAAGCATATTGGTTTGTTCATTGGTTAAATAATGATTCTCTTTATAGATAGCAAATAAATAAATCAATATAACTAATACTTCTCTCTTACTTAATTGAATAAAAGAGTCAATATAAAAATTCAGTTTCATGGATGTAACTGGAAATAGTGCCAGTCTCTACATTTGAAAATAATGCAAACCAATCTAAATTTAGATTGTTAAAACAAAACAAGTTCTAAATAAATAGATGAAAATAGATTAAAAATAGATTAAATAGGTTAGAAAATGTTTCCTAGTCCTCTGTAAGTAAAAGCTTAATTTAGGACCCCTATTTTTTGGAATCACCCTCTGTAATTGTCTACAAAATGAACTGAATCTTGACACTGCATAACCCAATTATCCTTGTACAATGGGATCTTTTACTTTTCATGAGAAAACATTGAAAACAAGTGATGTGTTATGGAGAATTATGAATCACAAAGGTAATTCCCTTTTTATTTGAATAGCCAACTAGGATTTACTTTTTTAAAAATATTTTATTTATTTATTTGACACAGAGAGAGAGATCAGTTCACAAGTAGGCAGAGAGAGAGGAGGAAACAGGCTCCCCGCTGAGCAGAGAGCCCAATGCGGGCCCTGATCCCAGGACCCCGAGATCATGACCTGAGCCGAGGGCAGAGGCTTTAACCCACTGAGCCATTCAGGCGCCCCCAACTAGGATTTATAAAATGTCCACTAGCTAACATACAATTAAGTAAACTAATTCTAGGAATGCATCCTAAATAAACAATTTAAGATGTAGGCAAAGATTGGTATGTAAGATTGTTCCTTGAAATATCACTATGGCAAAAAGTGAAAGTAATAGGCCAAATATCTTCTATTGCACCTCTAATTTGTTCTCCATCCTTCCTGACCCTGCTTGGACTTGGGATACTGACTTGTAAGGATTATATCAAAAGTCACTCCTTGCCCTCTGGCTTCAGGTTAGGTTCAGTCTGTGAGAACCCTTGGCGGGAGATAGAAAGAATAGAGGAGTGAAATGTCACAGTGCTTATTTTGCTGACCCCCCCCTCAGCCCCCCACCCCGAGGTCTCCTTAGCTGGGTGTATCTCTCTATAGAAAGTCATTGTTCTTCAGGCAGTCCACTCTACAGCTCCCTTTTCTTGCCAGGTTTTACTAATCTCTTCTTTTCTCTTTTAGCCCCAGTTCCAGATTTATTGCTTGTAATTTCCTTATGCTCCTTCCTTTGTATTTTAACATTCCTCAAGTTGTTCTTAATTGTTTACCATCTGTTTCCTATAGAGACTCTGACTAAGACAAAATGTAAAAACTCTGAGAGTCAGGTTATGCTTTCCTATGTTCCTGCTCTCTTATCTCTGTGACCGTAGAGACAAGCGTCAAGTGGATTCTATAGCAGCTTGGATCCCTGACTGACTAATTGGAAGGAGGAGCCCCTCCTTGTCCTGGTATGACATGTAGTATTCACTAAAATCAACCTTTTATAAACCACTGATATTTGGGTTGTTTCTTATGATTGTATAATAGCCAAGTCTATCATGATTAATAAACGTTCCGCTGACAGGCTATGTTCTAAGTGTTGTGAATAAAACAAAAAACAAACCAAAGTTCTTGCCCTCTGGGAGTTTACATTCTAGTAAGTGAGAAAGATAATTAAGAAATAGAGAATATGCTATCGATTTTTGAGTAATAAGTATTATGATGAAAAATAAGAGTAGAGGTAGTTTGCATAGGTTACTGTTTGTATTAGTTTCCTAGGGATACTGTACAAAGTACCGTACACTTAGTTGCTGAAACAATAGAAATTTATACTCTCACAGTTCTGGAAGCTATTAGTCCAAGATCAAGGTATCGGCAACACAGTGTTCCCTCTGAAACCTATAGGGGAAAATTCTTTCTTGCCTGTTACTAGCTTCTGGTGGCAGTCATCAGTTCTTGGCATCCCTTGGTTTGCATTTGCATCATTCCAATTTCTGCCTGTTTGTCAGGTGGCATTCTCCCTGTGCTTCTGCGCCCTCTTCTTATAAGGATACTGTTCTACTTCCATATGACCTCATCTTGGTTCCATCTGTAATGTCCCTATTTCTAAAAAAGTTATATTCTGCAGCACTGGAGGTTCATACTTCAATATATCTTTTTGGGGGACACAGTTTAACATATAACACTATTAGGGTTGGTATCCCTATATGCAATAATGTAATAGTAGCTATTAAAATCAATATTCAAATAAAACACATCCTACATTTGATATATAACTATATAATAATTTGTAATTTCTAAAGACGTCATTGCTATCATAATATTTATAATAGACCACTGTTCTTCATGTTCTTTATAAATATTTGTTTGGTTGTTACAACCACAATGTCCTCATGAAACTTTTTTATGTAGAGAAGTGTCCTGAGAACTTTCATCAACACCTAAACTTCTAACAAGATGAAAACAGGAAATAATTCAACTTGTCCTGAGAACGTTTTATTTTTATTTCTTTGGACTGAGTATCCCTGTGATTGACAGGATGAAGTGTTTAACTATGGAAAAGATCCATATTTCTTATTGTGACATTCATCGCTGGGTAATTTTACTTTTATTGTGTCAGTTGTGTTTTGCTTGGAAACAAAAATTCACTGAATAGTACAGCATATCAATGTTAATACATTCTTAAGGATTAATAATTTCTTATTATTTCATAATGTAGAGAAGTATACAGAGATATATAGAAATATAGAGAAATAAGTATAAGAATTACAGTGGACTTTTCATCATAAACCATGGAAGCAGTAAGAGAGTGGGGTGAAATATTTAAAGTGTTTAAAGTAGGGGCACCTCGGTGTCTGGTTGAGCATCTGACTCTTGATTTCGGATCAGATCATGATCTCAGGGTCATGAAATGGAGCCCCACATGGGGCTCTGCACTAAGCACAAAGTCTTGCTTGTGAATATCTCCATCTCTCATTACAACCCTTCCCCTCTCACAGGCTCTCACTCTCAGTAAATAAAATCTTTAAAAATAAATAAATAAAATAAACTGTTTAAAGTAAACAAAAAAAGCAAACCATAGCTGTAGTCAGTGAAATTATCCTTCAGTATTAAGGAATAAATAAAAACCTCAAACAAACAACAACTGAGATGCTTAATGGCCAGGAAACCTGCCTTAAGAAATGTTAAAAGAAGTTCTTCAGGGAGAAGAAAAATTATATAGGTCAGAAACTTGATCTACATAAAGAAAGGAAGACTATCATAGAAGCAATAAGTGAAGGTAGAATAAGGAAAACTACCATAGAAGCAATAAATGAAGGTAGAATAAAATCTTTTCTTATTCTTAATTGATATAGCAGATAACATTTTTCTTAAAGTAACAATATTAATGTATTGGGTGATTATAGCATGTAAATAAATGAAATAAATGACAACTATGTCATTAAGAATGGGAAGCAGGAATTGGGAATACTCTGTTATAAAGTACTCATTATGCAGTACTCATATTATACTCACATCATGCTCATATATACTCATATTATGCACCTTGGGGTGATATTTGTGTCATTTGATTTATTTGAAGTGTTATGTGAAGGTAGACTGAGATTAGCTGAAACTGTATATTAAAAACCCTAAAAATTTTTTTACATATATTAGCATTCTAAGGGAAGAGATTACAGTGAAATCATGTAAAATGTCAATTTGCCAGACAAGGCAAAAAAAAGAGGGGAAGGGGCAGAACAAATGATATGAATAGAGAACAGCTACAAACATGGTAGATCTCAATCTAAATACATCTATAATAATTTTAAATGTACATGGTCAAAATATACCAACTGAAAGATATTTTCAGAACAAATAAAAATACAAGACCCAAACATCTAGTTGACAGGTTTCCCTTTATTTATTTAATAAACCTAAACATTGTTTCAAATCTAATTCCTAAATTTAAAATAAAATCTCATGTTGGTGAATGTGCTTTGTCTTTCATAGTTCAGTGATATTTATACAACTGATCTTTCACATTTAAAAGCACAGCATATATGTGACATCATAGTCTTTCTTGTCGCTATCTGCTGGGAGCTTACTTTAAATAGTCTCTTTCCTACTGAAATTCCATGATATTCATGGATT
This sequence comes from Ailurus styani, assembly GCA_002007465.1. NCBI lineage: Eukaryota > Metazoa > Chordata > Mammalia > Carnivora > Ailuridae > Ailurus > Ailurus styani. The sequence goes on along the minus strand of LNAC01000162.1, from coordinate 2,637,849 downwards.
GAAAAAAATGTAAATATATTCATATTAAGGTAAAAATAAAAATTATCCCTAAAAAATTTCTACATATCCAATTTTTGCTTACTATTCTATAACAAATTCTAGAGAGAATTACTATTAGAAAAAATCACATAAATTTTAAGAAACTGAGCCTTTAAAATATGAAATTCCATATTTTTTGTTTATACTTTCTGTCTTGTATAAGAGCTGCAGATTATTTTTATATTTTTTCCCCTCATGTTCAGCAGTGATCCATGGTTTCTGTATCAAGTGAGGTAATTTATTTATTTAACAAGGCATTTGTTCGACAAAGCTTGAGTGACCACAATGCGCATATAGAAAACTGATCAACTGGCCCCTTTCTGCCTTTTTTTAATTATTAAGTAAATACTTATATGAAGAATGACATAAAGTAATGTGAGAAAAGGAATATGAGGGGTAGTTGATTGAAGAGAGATATGTTGGAAAATATGGAATTAGTTAATGTACAATTCAATAGTTTTGAAACCTACTTGTTATTCTATGCTAAATCATGTGTGAATTTTATAAGGATAAAGGGGTCTTTTGTGCCAGAAATGATAGTGTAGAAATAATAGAAATGTTTTATATTTCCAAGTAGTAAAAATAAAGAATAGATAGATCTTTTCTTTATAGTGAAAAAAAAAGTCAGTAACACCCTAAATCTACAGGCACACCAGTGTGTCTGTTTACACTTTTACAAAGCATTCACATTATTATCTCCTAGAAATGATGATTATTGGGCCAATGGAATATTATGTGATGGAAATAAGAAAAAGGACCCTTTGTCATAGGTATATAAGGAGAAACACATAGGTGACAGAGTAAAAACTTGGCCCTGAAGTCTGGTGGAATGCCCAAGTCTCCCAGTTAATGTTTGACTTCATTGGTGTTTTTATGAAGAACATCAGCTAATTTCAGTACTAGAGACGATTTGTTTAGGAAGAGCATGCTTCTGTGCATGTCAACTCTATGCAAGTTTCTTTATTGACCTCCTTTCAAGCAATGAGAACTTTCTGGAAAAGAAAGATGCTTTTATTGCAGATCCATGGAACGATCTACAGTTTATAGTTGTCATTGGTCTCTCACAGAACCCAGATTAATACCCAGGTAGAAAGTAAACCAAAAGTCAAAAGAAGTAGCTGAAAGTTCATTTTATCCTCAATTTGGGCAAACTTATGTAAAATTTGATACAGTAACCATGACATCTAGAAAAAATAGTTAATTGGAAAGAACATTTGACAAACCTAAAATACTAATATGGATTTAATTTGTTTTCTTAAATTTATTTAGAAATAAAAGCCACACATCATCGATAGTAACCACATATGAACTAATTACATTGAAATGTTACATCGACTCACATAGCTGACTGAGAAAGAGTCAGAAGTTAATGTCAGAAACAGAAAGATTAGTCCTTCTATTGAGTCCCATAGGATGGAGCTATCATTCAGTGGAGAATATTAAAACTAGTATTCTCATTTTGGCAGTGATTTTATATGGAAGAAACATCATTTACATGAAATATTTTTCTACATATGAGAATAAATTTTGCTTTGAAATCTGTACTAGGGTGCCTGGGTGGCTCAGTGGGTTAAAGCCTCTGCCTTCCGCTCAGGTCATGATCTCAGGGTCCTGGGATCGAGGCCTGCATCAGGCTCTCTGCTCAGCAGGGAGCCTGCTTCCTCCTCTCTCTCTCTCTGCCTGCCTCTCTACCTACTTATAATCTCTCTCTCTGTCAAATAAATAAATAAATAAATAAATAAATAAATAAATAAATAAATGAAATCTGTACTATTTTACATTTTGCTAAGTATATTTAACCACTTCACAAAGATAGAACAAAGCCATATTTTGATTTGTCTACTATTCTCATAGATTCTAAAGGTTGAGATAGGATTCAGAAATAAACATAAAGCACTTAGTGAATTTGAATGTTGTATTCTAAATAAGACCAGGCTGATTTGATCTTGCCCTTTGCTGTTCTAATGTTTTAGAGTAGCAAATTAAAGTTTCCATTGCTATAAAGGATAACTAATTATTGCCAAAAAATCTGTCATTTTTCTCAACGGTTGCAACAACCTTTAATTATCAATACAAGAAAAGCAAGTTATTTCCCACAAGTGAAAATATTATGTATCTTAGGAGTTTTATACATTTTGAATAAAAAGTAATTAAGTATAATTCAATGAGTATTTTGATTTAAAGAAATAAAAATGAACAAAGAATTTTAAACTACACTTATTATATAGGCATCCTGCCAAAATATTAGCAATCTGACTTCAAATACATTGTTGTCATTATACAATAAACATTGAACATCTCCAGTGCAAAAGATGAATTTAATTTGTTGGAAAGAATGCTTTGAAGGTGTTATTCTATTTCTCTCCTTCTTGAATATCTATTCCTTCCATTCTTGTAAGTAGAAATTGATTTATTTTATGCAGAAGTACAAACATGTATTTCTAAATGCTATCTGGAAAAAATTACACTTGATATATATTGTATTGTTGTTTAGTAGGCTTAAGGTACTTCAGGTGTATAAACTTATATTCTAAGTTATAGGGAAAAGATATTTTCCAGATTTAGAATTGTGGGAAGATGACAGCAGAGCAGGAGGACCCTAGGCTCATCTCATCCCATGGACACAAATACATAACTATCAGATCATCTAAATACCCCAGAAATTGACCTTAAGACTGACAGAACAAACTGCACAACCTTTAAAGGGAGAGAAGAGGCCACATCAAAGAAGGTAGGAAGGGCAGAGACGTGACTTGGGGGAGAAACGGATTGTGGGTGCTGTAGAGGGGAGTGAGCTGTGGTTGCAGAGAAAGGAGGGGGTGAGAGGGAGAGAGAGAGAGAGAGAGAGAGAGAGAGAGAGAGAGAGAGAGAGAAGAGCACACAGGGAAATGCACAAGGAAAACATTCCCCAAAGCTGTTGGCTTAGAAAAGGAGAACAGTTGAAGTTTGTGAGTTCTTACAACAAGTGGGACTTAAAGCCTGGAGTTTTAAAGATCAGTGGGCTTGACTGGGAAAGAGCTGGGAGAGCATTGCCCTGATCTGGGAGAGAAGGAAGGCAAACAACCTCGGGGCATACAGCATGGAAACAAGGATCAGAAGAATGCCAGGGGCACACTCTGGGGGAGACTATTCCTTTTCAGAGCAAGTGCCTGAGAAAAAGTGTTCACAGAGATGACTTTCCAGGAACAAATTTTCTGGCCATCACCATTTTCCTCCCTTGCCGCTCAGCAGAAACATATAGCCACTTGCTGGAAGCAGATCAGCACAGACACTGGCTGCCTAACTTGCTTACTCCAATCCGCACTGGTGCTCTGGCAGGAGTACCTTTCTCAATCAAACTTGCCTCAGTCCCAGTGAGATGGGCTCCTCCCCCAGAAGACCAGCACAGTACCAGCCCCTGCCCACACCATGTCTCCCCACCTCTTCTTCATCAGGCCAGTACTTTCAGAAGCAGGAGACATAACTGACTTTTCTAACACAGAGAAGAAAGCAGAGGACTTAGACAAAAATACCAAGAGGGCGGAATTTATCCAGGTTGAAAGAAGTTAAGGCCATGGCCGGAGATAGAAGTGAAACAGATATAGTAACATGCCTGATGGAGAATTTAAAGCAACAATCATAAGGATAATCACTGGGCTTGAGAAAATAATAGAAGACCCTTACCACAGACATGAAAGGGTTAAAAAAGAATCAATTGGAGATGAAGAATGAGATAACTGAAATTGGAAACAGATTTGATGCAATGAACAGCAGGTTGGAAGTAGCAGAGAAACAAATTAATGACCTAGAAGACAAAATAATGGGAAATAATGAAGCTGAACAAAAGAAAACATTTTGCAACATGAGAATACACTTAGGAAACTCAATGACTCCATCAAATATAATAACATTTGTATTGTAGGAGCCCCAGATGAAGAAGAGAGAGAAAAGGGGGAAGAAGATGTATTTAAAGAAATAATAGCAGAAAACGTCTCTAATCTGGAGAAGGAAAAAGATATCCAGATTAGGAAGCACAGAAAACTCCCATCAATATCAACAAAAGCGGGCCAACATGAAGATATACTCTAAATTTGCAAAATAGAATGATAAAGAAAAAATCTTAAAAGCAGCAAGACAAAAGTAGTCCTAATTTACAAGGGAAAACCCATACGGCTAGCTGGAGATTAATCAACAGAAAACTTGGCAAGCCAGAAAAGAGTAGTATGATATATTCAAAATGCTGAATGGGAAAATTTTGCAGTCAAAAATACTGTATCCAGGATGTGAGGGCGATCTGGCTGTGACATCTGTCACCCCATTGATCGCCAGGGTTGATTCGGCTGATCTGGCTGGCTAGGTGGGTGTCCCCTTCCTCCCTCACCGCTCCACGTGCTTCCCTCCCGAAGCTGCGCGGCGTTCCGTCGAAGAGGACGACCTTCCCCGATAGAGGAGAGGACCGTTCTTCAGTCAAGGGTATACGAGTAGCTGCGCTCCCCTGCTAGAACCTCCAAACAAGCTCTCAAAAATACTGTATCCAGCAAAGCTATCATTGAGAGTAGAAGAAGAGATAATAGTTTTCCAAATAAAAACTAAAGGAGCTTGTGACCACTAAACCAGCCTAGCAAAAAGTATGAAAGGAGACTCTTCGAGTACAAAGGAGATATTAAAAGTGACAATGACAAGAAAGGACCAAAGAAAATCTCCAGAAATAAGGACAAAACAACTAATAAAATTACAATAAATACATATGTATCAATAATTACTTTGAATGTAAATGGACTAAATGTTCCAGTCAAAAGACATGGGTGTCAGAATGCATAAAAGACAAGACCCATCTATATGCTGCCTACAAAAGACTTATTTTAGACCTAAAGACCCATGCATTAAAAGTGAGGGGGTGGAGAAACATCATGCAATTAAACATCAAAAGAAAGCCTGGGTGTCAATACTTATATTGGACAAACTGGATTTTTTTGTTCATGTATCGTTTTTATTCTGCTTTGGTATCAGGGTAATACTGTCTTCATGGATTGATTTTTTTGTTTTGTTTTGTTTTTTGTTGTTTGTTGTTGTTTTTAAGATTTTATTTATTTATTTGACAGAGAGAGAGAGAGAGAGAGAGATCACAAGTAGGCTGAGAGGCAGGCAGAGAGAGAGGAGGAAGCAGGCTCCTTGCCAACCAGGGAGCCTGATGTGGGGCTCGATCCCAGGACCCTGAGATCATGACCTGAGCTGAAAGCAGAGGCTCTAAACCACTGAGCCATCCAGGTGCCCGGGAATGATATTTGGATGTGTTTGTTCTCTGTTTTTCATTATTTGTAAGATTTTGATAAAGATTGTTATTATTATTTTTATAATGTTTGGTAGAATTCACCAATGAAACCATATAGTCTCGAGCTATTCTGTATTGGAAGATTTTCGATTCCTAATTCAACTTTCATTCTTGATATTGGCCTAATATTTCCTGTTTGGGGAGTTTAAGATTCATGATTCAATCTTGGTAACTTATGTGTTTTTTAAGAATTATCTGGGGTTTTTTTAAATCTAAATTATCTGATTTGTTAGTATATAATTGTTTATATTAATCTATTATCACACTATGTGTTTCTATGGTTATCTGTTGTATTGTTTTCTCATCCATTTCTCATTTTGGTTTTTGAGTCTTCTCTTTTTTTTTTTTCTTAATGTAGTTAAAGCATTGCCAATTTTGTTTATCTTTTTGGAAAAAACTGGTCATTATTTTCAATTTTATGCTATTGTTTATTCTGGTCTCTATTTCTGATTTTTCTTTGTTATTTCCTTCTTGTACTAAATTTCAGCTAAGTTTCTTCTTTTTCTAGTTCCTTGTGGTGTAATGTTAAGTTATTTATTTGAACTTTTTTCTTAATACAAGCATTTTACTCTAACATCTACTTTTGCTACATCACACAGGTTTTGGAATATTGTGTTTCTTTTTCTTTTGTTTTGAGGCATATTTTGATTTACTGTTTGGCTTCTTATTTACCCATTGCTTGTACAGTAGTTTGTTGTTTAATATTTCCATATTAAATATATAATATTTACATTGTCACAAAAGAGGTGGTATATATGCATATATACAATGGAATATTACTCAGCCATAAAAAAGAACAGAATCTTGCCATTTGTTACAACACGCATGAATTTAGAGGGTATAATGCTAAATGAAATAAGTTAGAGAAAGACAAATATCATATGATTTCACTAATCCGGGGAATGTAAGATACAAAAGAGAGAGAAAAAGAGACAAATGAAGAGACAGACTCTTCAATATAGAGAAGAAACTGATGGTTATCATAGGCAATAGTTGAAATAGGGGAAGGGGATTAAGAGTATACTTTTTGAGATGAGCACTGAGTAATGCATAGAATTGTTGAATCACTATATTGTACACCTGAAATTAATATAACACTGTATATTAATTAATTTATTTACTGTTTTAGAGATCCTATTTATTTGCCAGAAAGACTGAGAGAGAGGGAGAGAAAGAGAGAGAGCTCAAGCAGGGGGAGCAGCAGACAGAAAGAGAAGCAGGTTCCCTGCCAAGCAAGGACCCCCAATGGGGAACTCAATCCCAGGACCCCCAATCATGACGTGAGCTGAAGGCAGACACTTAATCAACTGAGCCACCCAGTCATCCCACTGTATATTAATTTAACACACCCATATATACACACACACACAAAGATACTTTCCAGTAACATTAAGACCTGTATAAATCTGGATAATTTGTAGGTCAGGATTCTAAGTGTTATGTGAAAAATTACTTATTTGTGTCCATTGCATGCTTGAATCTATACAATAAATACAGTTCTATCCCCTTTAATGGTTTCCAACTAAGAATAGTTAGGGAACAAAACTGCTACTTTTATGTAGGAAATAATATATGAACAATCTAAATTATACAACTAATTTTTTCATAAAATAACATTTTTTTTTGAGCAACAACTGTGTTAGGTGCTGTAGGAATGAGGAAATGAAACAAGTGTACATTTTACTCTTTGGGGCAGGATAATGAAAAAAACAGAAAGCAAAAAAATCAAGACAGAATCAAATAAACCATGAAGAATATACATGTAAAACATTTCTTTAGGGAAGTGATAAATCTTTATGATGAAATTATTCTTAATTTGGACTTAGGGTGAAAGAAATGCTTTTAACTTGAAAGGTATAAAGTAATCTGAAGTAATAAAGGGAACATAAAATGAGTAATTCAGGAAATATTCATTCATTCACTCATTCATCTAGAAAGGGGAAAAAAAGAATTCTCTTATGACTGGAGCATAAAGGGAAAATAATAGTAAGGGCTAGAAAAGGATGGGATTAAACCAGTGGGTAGAGAGTCTTAAATTCCTTCCTAAATGAATGTGCTATAATCTGAAGGCAAGTTAGGGCCAGTTCAATCTATTCTAGGCCTCATCGGAACAGTCTGGAAACTCCCAGGAGATAAAATGAGCACAGAAAACAAATTAATATGAATGCAGGCCAGTTTACACCAGATGTCTTATTTCAGACCATTGTACTTCCAAGCCATAATACAAGGAGTAGAACAATTAAAATAATACTGATAATATGCTTTATTAATTACTTTGATTCGATCATAGTCTATCCAAGAAATAATGGGCTATTAGAGCTCAGAATATTTCTATAGCAGATGATCTCAAAGAAATCCTAGTCTATATAACTCAAATTCTTCCACTTCACAATCAAAGCACTCCTAAACTGTACCCTGGGCTTCCCGCAAGATGGGACACAAATTACTGTTTATCAGTTTGATCGTGCTCTTTGGAGTAGAGCATCCAATGCCAGAATCCAGTCTGGGCTAAAGAGAATCTGGTGCAGAACTTTGGTTTTAATTGTAAGGATGGAAAGCTTTTCTTAGCAGTAAATTCAAAGTGAGATATTATATGGTCTTGTACACAGGGAAATGTTTCTTTGAAAATGGGTCCAACCACATGGAAGGATAGATGACAAAATAAGCTGAATTCTGATTACTTCTTTTGGACCCTGACAACACCTTAACCTGAATCCAAATCACCCCTGGGCTTCTTTATATAAGTCAATTTTTTTTCTCATTTATGTTAATTGCCACCAGAAGAGTCTTTTCTTTTTTGTCTGAAAATGTCTTTTATTTTCACTTTTTCAAAATATTATTGAGGTATAACTGATTTATAAAACACTGCACATATTTAACGAATACTATTTGAAGAGTTTGGCCATATGCATATACTCATAATACCACAATCAAAATAATGAATATATCCATCACTTCTAAAAGTTTCCTTATGTCTGTGTTTGGTTTTTTTTTTTTTTTGCACTAAGAACACTTTACATGAGACCTAACTTTTTAACAAAATTTGAAATGCACAATGCAAGTATTAACTAGAGGCATTATGTTGTACAGCACAGATCTTACTCATCTTGTATAACTGTGACTTTATACCTGGTGCATAACTTCTCATTTCTCCCTCCCCGCGTCACCTGGCAACCACCTTTCTATTCTTTGCTTCTGTAAGTTTGACTGTCTTAGATACCTCATATAAGTGGAAGCATGAAGTATTTGTCCTTGTGTGACTGACTTATTTCACTTAGCATGTCTTCTAGGTCCATTTGCAAATGGTGGGATTTTTCCACTATTTTGAAGCTGAACAGGGATAGATGGTCATTTAGGTACAGGCCTCAGAAGAATACTCAGGATGTGATGAATCACTTCTAAGAGAATGGTAATGAGGTTATCCAGTGACAGGGTGGATAAAGGAAATACATTTGAAGAAGTTCCATATTTCATGAACAGGCAGAGAAAGAGAAACCAATGAACAGCTAGTGGAGGAGCAGTAATTAGAAGGGAAGGGAAAACTAATTTCTTTGAAATTTATATATGACTTATTTTTTATCTTTTCAATCTCCTTATTCATATTTAACAGACTTTAAACTCTAGCTCTATCTCTGATCTTTCCTAGTTGAAACTATGCTTTTCCAAATAGAAATGGGGAACTATATTCTACTGAGGAACTGTTATTTTCACTGTTCTAAAATAGATGTGTTTTTCTAAGCTTTCAAAACTGTTTTGTAAGATCAAAGAGCCAAATAAAACAAAATGTCAGCATATATGAGTTTAAACATTCAGACTTAGAGAGTCAAGGATCATCATCAATTTCTGGCACCAGGTATTGTTCAAGAAGAGAACTTTATTCTTTATTTTCCTATTTGCTAGAGGCAACCACCAGTAATTGACTTTGTTTATTATTTCCTTTCAGCAGTTTTTCCTAGCTGGACAGAATCTCTCAGAGTGGAAGAACCATTGAGGGCTGAGGGAAATGAAATAATTTAAGTACAGATATAAAAGCATATTCATAATCACAATTCATTTATTAGGGACATCCTAAATTGTGTCTTAGAAAATAAGCAGGGATCTTACTTTCTATACAGGAAGGTCTAACCTAATCACATGAATTCTTTAAAAGCAGAGTTTTCTTTGCCTTGCAGTAGGAATAGTCACAGAGATTTGAAGCCTAAGAATTTAGTGCATAGGTGCTATTTTAAAGTTGGAAAGGACTTCATGCAAGGATCAGGGTGTGTCCTCTAGCAGCTGAGACTGATCCCTGCTGACAACCAGAAAGGAAATGAGATCCTCAGGGTTACAACCATTAGGAACTAAATACTTCCAGGAACCTGAATGAGCTTAAAGGTGACTTTCTCCCCAGAGCTTCCAGATAAGTATCAGCCTTACTGATAGCTTGAATTTGGGCCTTGTGAGTTCCTAAAAATCACTGGGACCTGCCTGGACTTCTCATCTACAAAACTGTGATATAATAATTGGATATTATTTTAAGTCACAGAGTTTGTGGTAATTTGTTATGGTGTAATAGAAAACATGGGGAATGGAAACTGTGTAATCATTCTGTTAATTTTTAGACATATTTCAAACCAAATATGTAACTACATATTTGTCATGAGTTTGTTTCCTACTCTTCCCTATGCTAATAAATTCAAATATGCTGAAATACCCCTCCACAGAGTTGGTGACAACATATACACTTATATTTTGAAAAGTGATTATTTTATATTTGAGTTATGGTTTTCAGTTGTAGTATTATTCCTTCCATATTTTTCTTTTTCTTTCTTTTTTATGAATCTGGGGGTTTATTGCTTTTGTTTTTGTTTCAGATTTCTCTCTAACCTGAATTTCCTCTCTCCTGGTCCATGTATTATTAGTTTATTTCAAATATCTCTATCAAGAATTGCCTTCCTCCCCACTTGCTGGATGAATTTATTTCCTCTCTATACTTGTTCACATGCAATGCTGTTTTTGTATTTCAAATTTTACTATTTTAGTTCCTTTATCTTTTATTTTCCTACATAAAAAATTGTGTTCCTGAAGCAGTTTATTGAAATTATCAAAGCATGGTCTACTTCTTTGGCATTTCACAAACAAACATACTTATATGACCTTTCTGTTACTCTATAGTAAAAGCTTCTTTTTACTATAAATAAAACCAATCAGTAACTATTAGCTGAGTTTTTATGTTAAATGACTTGTGCAATTTCTTGTACAAATACTATTTTAGAGTTCTTGTTGAGCAGTGGGACCAAAACATAAGACCAACCACTTGGCAGAAGTTCTTCTGATGTATTTTCTCTTTACCTGGTCTATAAAGAGGTCTTCTATTCCTTTTTTTCTTTTAATTTTTCTTCTTCTGTTTCTTCCATATGATATTGAAATGTAGGTTAGTTATTTGTGCCTGTTTTGCCTGTTTTTGTTTGCATTCTATTCTCCAAATCATATAATTCTATCCCACCTACCTAGAATAAATATCCAAGTTTTATTTTACTTTCAGTTGTATATTTTTCATTTATTACCTACATTTTCTCTGCTTTTTTTCTTGACTTTTTTGTGGTACCTCATTTCGATTATTAAAAATTCACTTATTTTTTAAATAATAATTGACCTTTTCCCAATTTAATAATATAGCCTACCTCAATGAGTCTATTTTTTAAATGCTTTTCCTTCTCAATCTTCTCCTAATAATATGTACTCAAGGATTTTATTAAATTTAGTATACTTTTTAATTCTCTTGTTCCAATAAAGAATAATTTTAGATATTTCTTAAATTTCCTTCTAATACTAATACATTGCTTTCTTATTTATGCAGAACTCTGTCTGTTGATATATAATTTAAGAAGTGTGATATAGTAACAGAAAGAAAAAATATCCATGAATGTATTCTAGCAAACTCTATAGAGGTAATTTATAATAGGGTTATCAATAGTTACATGGATGCCCCTAGTAATAACTAGATGATATACATACATAGAACTCAATGAAAAGAGGTTTGACTTTAAAAATAATCCAAGTAGCCAGAAAATAATAGGTGAGTTAGAAATTATTATAACTGTCTCACCAAGGTTAAAATATTAAAAAATACACACATAAAAAAACAAAACGTAAAGTAGAATTAGAAAGGAAAGGATTTACCAAAATATGACAGTTGATTCTTTGGTCAAATATAGTCAATAAACTAGAAAATAATTAGTATTATACAAAATCAATTTTTTATATGTATTTAAGTATTGATTTATATCCTGTAGTCCAACACTCATTGAAATCTTTTTTGTCTTCTGTGACATCGCAGCTTTCCAGTTTTGTTTCTATTTTTTGAAGTTTTTATTGTGTTCTCTTCGCTGGCTCATTTTATGTCTCTAATCTGTGTCTGGGGGACATTCCCTAGGGTTCCATCTTTCCATCTTCCCTGTAAATTCATTTCACCCACCCAAGTTAATTTCTTCTTCACTTTTCCTTTATACTAAGTGATATTCTTCTCTTTGGTTTTGAAATCCCGTGTCCCACCAAAGATTACACCCATTTTCTTTTAATTCCTCCTTTTCCTTTGCTCCTTTCATATGTCTTACCCAATCAACCAAATTGTAAAGAAGCATTGTATTGACAATATCATGCTTATCTACATTTCTGTAGTCACTGTGCCTTTCAAACCTTATTGTTTTATTCCGGAATTGCCAAATTCTAGACTGCACTTTAAGACAGAGTAAATATAACCACTGGAAGAAATTAACTACCAATGTCAACTTTGAAAAATTTTAACCTAAGTTTGGAGAAATGATCAGAGATGTATATAATCACTAAATATATTAGCTTGATCAGTGTCAATCAGAAACAAGTAAACTTTAAAACCTGAGGGAAATAATAGGCTTGCACCAAAAAACAAACAGAAAGAACAGTAAAAAACAACAAACAAAAACAAAACAGTAAGGGCTATCGTAGAGAGGACAGAAAAGAAGAGCTAGACCAATTTAATACTATCTGACATTAATCAGAAAGAACAGGATATTCTATTTCTATACTCTGCAGAATTTGCAACAGAGAAATAAAATAAGATGCTTTTCTCCAGATATTTTGGCCAGAGAACATATCTGAATAATTTAAATACCTTGAAATTCATTTACATTTGCTATATGGCTAGCATAAGTTCATTTTATTTTATAAAGCATCCTGTATGCTCTTGAACAGAATGTGCCTTCTTTATTTATGTCAATTGTTAAGTCAAAACGAAATTCTAACTACAAAAGAACAAGAACTGATCACCTACAGAGGACCGAAAATGAGCTTTATGTCAGGTTTTAATACTTGCAACCTGGATGCAAGTAGATAATGGGATATTATTGAAGTATTGAAGGAAAATAACTCTGATGTAGAATTTTATATACAACTAGAATGCTAGTGAACATTGACAATATTAAAAAATATTCTCAGACACATTCAGCCTCAATTAGTTTAGTATGTGAAACATATACCAAAAATATTTTAAAGTATTCAAATAAGAAAATCAAATATAGATGGCATGCCAAGAGATATAAGATGTACAAATCATAAAATGTCTTAATAAAATTTATTGTTAATTTCTTTTTAATAATACTTTATTGATGTTTCACATGCATAGAAAAATACACACAAGCTATAAATATATATCTTAATGGATACTATATAATAAACATTTCCATGAATTTACAAAATAAAAATAAAAGCAGACTAGAATTTTGCAACAAACCTAAGTAACAACTACCTAAGCTGGGAAATTAAACACGACTAGCAACCGAGACTCCCTTTCAACTCCTTCCCAGGATAATTTGCTCCTACCTTTTCTAGGTAATTAATATTCTGAACCTCAAAAATATCTGTATAATGCTTTGTAGGTTTCTATTTTGAGGACATGTGGTCTGTTAATACATTAATTCCTGGATAATTGATATTTCTGATTTTATTTTTAGTACCGTAATATTTTCAAACTCCATTTTCGTAAGCTCCTTTTTTCTGATAAATGGAAATGCAATTGGTTTTCCATATTATAGCTAACTACCTTATAAATTTATTTATATATTAAAAGTTTATCTGTAAATTATTTAAGATTTTCTATGAAAAATGAGAACAATTTCTTCAAGTTCTTACATCTTTTTTCTTCTTGCCTTTTTCACAGCCTATATTGTCAACTATGATGTTGAAAAAAGTTGATGATAGAAGGTATAATTTTTTTGTTCTCAATATTAGGAGGGAAGTGTTCCATAGGTCACCATTACAAAAGATGTTTGTTACAGCCATTTTGTAGATAGCCTTTAATAAATTAGGGATGTTTTCTTCCCATTTACAGTTTGGTAATAGTTTTTGTCACGAAGAACTTTGGAATTTATTAAGTGTTATTTACTTAGGGAGAATTTCATATGATTTTTCTCTTTATACAGTCAAGGTGATGAACACATTCATTCCTATAAAATGTAACAATGTTGATGGTTTATATGTTGCTGGATTAGATGTATAATATTTAATTTAAAATACTTGCATCTATATTCCTAAGAAGAATTGGTCATAATTGTCTTTCTTATAATGTTCTTCTCAGGTTTCCATATTAAAGTTATGTTAGATTCATAAAGCAAGCTGTGAAGTGTTTCCTTCTTATCTCTGGAAATATGTGTATAAGATTGGTTTTATGGCTTTGTTAAACGTTTTGAAGACTTTCCTATTGAAGCATCTGGACCTAGAATGTTTGGATATGTATGACAAAATTATTTATTATGCATTAATTATTTTAATAAGGATAAGGAATACTTTAATTTTCGTATCTTACAAAGTCAGTTTTGATAAATGATAATTTTCAAGAATTTTTTTCTGTTTAAATTGTTGCACATTTTAACAGAAAGCATCTCATATCTTTTTTTTTTTTAAAGATTTTATTTATTCATTTGACAGAGAGAGAGAGATTACAAGTAGGCAGAGAGGCAGGCAGAGAGAGAGGAGAGAGGAGGAAGCAGGCTCCCCGCTGAGCAGAGAGCCCGATGTGGGCCTGGATCCCAGGACCCTGGGATCATGACCTGAGCCGAAGGCAGCAGCTTTAACCCACTGAGCCACCCAGGCGCCCAGAAAGCATCTCATATCTTATGAATTACTTAATTCTCTAGGATCTGTAGTTATACTGTGTTTTTTAGTATTACCACATATTCTGCTGTCCTGCTGATCCCTCACCACCCACCCCCAAGTTTTGCAGATTAGTAAATTTATTTTTCTTTACAAGCGAGCAACTTTTTAAAAAATCCTTGATTGTGTAAATCATAATGTACCCATTTCTGTTACTATCTAAAATTTTTAAATGGCTTCTACTTTCATTGGATTTGATTTACTATTTGGCTTCTAACTTCTTTAAGATTTTTGGACTTATTCTTTTTCACTGTTGATTTAAATATTTAGATTATTGAATTTCACCTTTCTTGTTCCTTTTTAATATATGCCAGTAAGGTTATAAATTTTCTTGAGTTTCAGTGTCATATTTTCATTCTCATTCGTTCAAAAATGTTTTCATTTTTTGTTGTTAATTTTTTTTAAGTTTTTATTTATTTACTTGATAGAAAGAGAGAGCACAAATAGGCAGAGAGGCAGGCAGAGGGAGAGGGAGAAGCAGGATCCCCGCCGAGCAGGGAGCCCGATGTGGGGCTTGATCCCAGGACCCTGAGTTCATGACCTGAGCTGAAGGCAGTGGCTTTAACCCATTGAGCCACCCAGGCGCCCCAAGTTGTTAATTTTCATTAAGATTTATTTTGTGACTTGCAGATCGTTTAGAAATAGACTGCCTGACTTTAACACATTGGCGGGATTTTTATGTTGTCATTTATAATTGATTTCTAGCTTAATTCAACTGGTGTCAGAAAATATATTATTTCAATCCTTTAATATTTGTCAAGACTTGCTTTATGGGACAGCATATGGTGCATTTGAATAAATATTAAATGTGCACATCAAAAAATGCATTTTGCAATGATCGAATACAATCTTCTATATATGTTAATTATGTCAGAGTTTTAATAGCGTTATATAAATCTAAACTTTTACTGATAATTTTTTTTATTTTCTCCAATGGTTAGTAAGGGAAGTAGATAAAAATTTCTAATATGATTATGGATTCATATATTTCTCTCAGTCACATGCATACAAATTTTAAAGTACCATATCTTCCTGGTATACTTCTCCTTTATCAATATGAAAAATATTTCTTAATCCTTAGTACTCATTCTTGCCATAAAATTTATTTTTATCTTTTATTAGTATAGCTACTCTCAATTTTCTTTGGTTGTGTTAGGATAATAGAGAATTTTTCGTCTTTTTTTCCCCAGGCTTTCTGTATACTCAACATTTTGTATATGTAAAAACATTGTGTAAAAAGTTTTGAAATATTTTTAAAACTGATTTTGGAAATTCCCCTTAATTGGAGTATTAAAATTATTTACATTTAGCTAAAGATACTTAGATTTTAATCAATTGCCTTGTTTTTTTTACCCATCTGTTATATGTGCTTATTCTCTTTTCTTGCTTGCTTTTTTTTTTTTTTAAGTTTTATTTACGTAAGCAATCTCCACACCCAACATGGGGCTCAAACTCACCACCCTGAGATCAAGAGTTGCATGCTCTATTAACTGAACCAGTCAGGCACCACTTACCTTCTTTTTTATCAAGTACTTTTATTCTTTCACTTGCTCCTTTATTATCCTACCAGTTTAAAGCTTTTGATTTTACCCAAGATATTATATATGCCTCCTTCACTTATTAATGTCTAATTAAAAATTTAATCACTTGTTTTAAACTATAAAGATCTAAAATACTTTTGATGTGTTTTATTAGGTAGTTTTTGTCAATTTTTATTTAAAATTTTACATTGTAGCATTTTTTGTTTATATGGTCAATATTCAGTTGGCTTCATCTACCCATTTTATCCTTCCCGTCCATGGCATTTGTTTCTGAATTTCTATGTCTATACTTAGAATTTTTTTTTTTTTTTTTGCCTGAGAAATACTCCTATTTCCTTTGGTGTAGTGTATATCTGATGTAGACAAATACCACATTTTTTTGTTTTTCTGAAATGTCTTTTTTTTTCCTTTTTAAAGGACATTTTCATTGTGTAGAATTCTAGTTGGCATTTGGCTTCCATCTGAGAAGTCATCTCAAAGTCATATTGTCACTCCTTTGAAAATAACATCTTTTTCTACAACTACTTTTGTTTTTAGAACTACTTTTAAGATAGTCTCTTTGTCATTAGTTTTCCTTAGTTGCACAATAGTAGCTATATAGTTATCTCTGTTTTTATCTTTCTTCATTTTGGTATTTCTGAATTTGTGACTAAGTTTTTCATCACTTCAGAAAATTCTAAGTCTTTCCTATTTAAATGCTGCTTTTGCTCATTATATCTCTTATCTCCTTCTGGAATTCTACTTACTAGTTAATTCTGGTTAACTCTAGTAAGTATATGTTACTATATATAAATGCCATTAGGCCTATCTTTTCATTTCTTAATATTGATTATTTTAAGCTTAGAATTTCTATATATTTCTTTACTGAATCACGAGTACTTAAAGTCTAAGTCGGATGACCCCAGTATTTGGATCTGCACTTGTTACTATTGTCAAAATTTTTTCTTAGGTTTTAGTCAAACTCAACTTTTATTATTTTATTGTATATATACATATTACATACCTCTATATACACATACATATTTAAATGATTCTAATTCCTTATGAAAAATTGATAAGGTATAATAATATGGTTTATTTTTCTCTGATCTAATTTTGTTTTTGGGGAATGGTCTAGGGGTTGGTGCAGATCACTTTCAAGCAAGTAGCAATTAAGCTGATTTGCAGTTGGGTTGCAGTTCTTGTGAAGAATAATTTGTTTCATTTCTATCCTTTCTCTTAGGTCTTTGGTGTTTCTGATGAAACGCTGAGGTGTTTAAAAGGGGCCTTCCTCCTTGTGAGTTCTGCGTCATATTTTTTATCCTTCTCAGCACTATGAGACTATCAACATTTCTGCTTAGCTTCTCAGCCTGTCAATAGACATTTATAGATGGGAAAGTCCTTCAAGGGGCAAAAGAAAATCAACAGTGCTATTTCCTCTCTGAAGTGACCTTTTCTTCAGTATTTTAGCCCTGCAATCTTTAATGTCTTGGTATGTTTTTGACACCCCCATACATATTTTTAATACAGTTTTTCTCAAGTGGAGAGTTAAATCTGAGTTAGTTCATGATTGTTTAAAGAAAAAGGTAATTCAAGAACAACAAAATAAAGGGGATAAAACTTAAAAAAACAATTGAAATTATAGGAATGCTAGGATTTTCATCTAGTAGATTAGGGAAACTTTCTTTTTTTTAAGATTTTATTTATTTGAGAGAGAGAGAGAGAGTGAGTGAGCGTGCACTTGCATGAGTGGGGGTGGGGGACAGAGGGAGAGGGAGAAGCAGACTCCCTCCTGAGCAGGGAGCCCCAGCCGATGCAGGACCCTGAGATCATGACCTCAGCACAGTTGGATGCTTAACCAACTGAGCCACCCAGGCACCCCTAGGGAATCTTTCTTGAAAAATTTTATAGAACCACGAAAGACAAAAATGAAGTTGCATTGAGTGACATCACAAAGACTGGTTTGTGTCTTTGAAAAAATTATATCATTGGTCTGTCAATTTTCACCAATTTTAATTTCCTGAATTCTTTCTATTTTTGTTATGTAGAAATATAAGTTCTGAGATATATCCAAGGTATCAGAGAATTATTAGTAATGGTATTGAGAAATATCAACATATAATTTTAATGTGGAATTATAGCCAAACTGTTACAACCCAATTGTACTTCTGTCTTTTCAAACTGATACACAGCTAACCCTTGAACAACATGGGTTTCAACTGCACAGGTCCACTTACATGCAGATTGTTTTTGACAAATACAGTACAGTACGGTAAATGTATTTTCTCTTCTATATGATTTTCTCTCTCTCTTTTTTTTAAGATTTTATTTATTTAGTTGACAGAGTGAGAGAGAGACAGCAAGAGAGAAAACACAAGCAGGGGGAGTGGGAGAGGGAGAAGCAGGCTCCCTGCGGAGCAAGGATGCTCCAGGACGCTGGGATCCTGACCTGAGCGAAAGGCAGACGCTTAATGACTGAGCCACCCAGACGCCCTTCTATATGATTTTCTTAATAGGATTGTCTTTTCTCTAACTTACTTTAGTATAAGAATACAGTATATAATGCATATAACAAAGTCTGTGTTAATTGACTGCTCATTATTGGTAAGGCTTCTGGTCAACAACAGGGTATTATTAGTTAAGTAATTATTAGTTAAGTTTTGGGAGAGTCAAAAGTTATAGATTTTTTTACCTTCTTTGGGTGATTTTAGTATTCAGTTGTTTTTTATTTTCTGCCACTACTGTGGGTTTTTGTGGTATCTGAGATGTATTATTTATGTATATAGCACAGACCCCTGAGCAATTGTAGTTCAGCACTGAAATAACAATAAGGGGAAATGGTACTAATAAAACCTTTTTAAAAAACAACAGAAAGTATAATAAACCGAAATGGTGACTCTTAAGTGGATAAGAGTAAAAGAGAATTATAAACAAAGCCAATAATGTATGTTTATCCATCATTATATTTCATTACAAGTAAAGAAATTCTGTGAACAGTATTGAGAGTATTGGACTTCCAGGTTCAGCAAGTTGGAATTTCTTTTTTTTTTTTTCCAGTAAGTTGATATTCAGCCTTACGGATTGAGAGAATCATCAGGATCTTTACATGCATTATAAATTCCAAGGGGGCTGGCCAATTGGTTAAAAAAATTGATAAACTGATAATTCCCTGATTTCTTCTTCCATAAGTATTCAGTCTGATTACTAACTGTACTCATCATATATATATATCACACATATATATATACACACACACACACATACATATACACGTGTATATATGTGATTGCATAGTTAGATTTTTCAAAAATAAAGAGATACATTAGAAAAATGTGTGCGGTGATTTGAATGTTACAACCTTTCTATTTTTTTTTTTTTTTAAATCTTGCAGCTGAGTGCAGACTGTGCTGTTTTACCTTTTATTACAAGACTCCCTGAATAAAACATATCTGATAGCTTGGCAATAGAGGAAAACTTTGTATTTAAATGAGGAAAGAAGACATTGGGCAGAAACTGATATGATTATGCCACAACTGATGAGTCATAACTAATGACACAGTCTAGTGCTCATGAAGCAAATCTGCTGATGGGAGGGAGAGGAATGCAATCAGTAAGCCCGGAGGTGTGCTCAGGGAAGACAGGAGCACATCCACATATGTGGCAGGGGATTCTTTAACAGAAAGCTTGTTCCTAATGGTGTATTCGTGGAAAGCAATTTGTTTTGTTTCTCAGTAAAGGTCTTTGGAGTGAAAGATATTATATATTATGAGACAAACACACAAAAAAATTGAGTTTAATAGCATCTGAAAATATGCGGGTCTTGAAATACAGATAAAGACAAATCAAATGGATAGCCAACAGACAGGGTTTGGATATTTAAAACTCAGATTTCATTTTCTGTCTTCTTATATATAATGGTGAAGTGATGAATAAAAAATAATAAATTTTTCAGAAATTGCCACTTTTACCTTTATCATACATCTTGAATGATTCAACATTGACATTGTATTATTACTATTTTTCTTCTTTCTTATTGAAGTTCATCTCCTATGTTGTCTAATACTTTTCTATTCTTCTGATAATTTACACATGATTATAAGAAAACGCTAATTGTCCTGTATTTTGTTCTCTCTATCCTGAGAAACCCTCTATGGGAATATATTGTTCTTTTTCTGTGTTTATATCTAGGACCAAGTAGAATGCCTTGCTCATTGTAGTTGAAACGTAGTAAATTTGGAATGCCTCTTTTAAAAAAAAAGAGCATATATGAAAACAGCTTGAACATGAGAAGAGACTTGGGATATTTATATTAAAGACGGCTGGTTTTTTTTTTTTTCCTAAAGCAAAGCTATTGCTATTAGTTAGAGATTGTGTTAATTTAAATTTCTTTATTTAAAAAAAAAAACAGAATAAAACTAGTGGATTAAAAAAAAATAGCTTCCCTTCTTCATTCTTCTTACCCCTGAAAAGATGTTTGGAATTGCTAGTCCGGAACTGGTTTAAGGATGAGTAGGGACATGATCGAGGACCAAGATTCTTGAAATCTTGTCAGTGCAATATTCTTGGAGTCATGCTTAGTCCTCAGTTTACATCACTTAACATTGCATCTGTAGCCCAAGCAATAAGAAGACAGAGGGACACAGGGAAAACTATGCTGCATAATTATATTTCCTTTTGAAGAACTTTCCCAGAAGTATCACCTTATCCAGAAGTATCACCAAACAGAAGTACCTTTTATTTGCTTTTCATTTGTCATAACAACATCGGGTAGCTCCTCCTAACTGCCTACGTCATTGGGAAGTGTTTTTTTGGACATTTTCACACCACCACAAACACAATCAGACTTCTCTTAATCAATAGAAAAAGAAGAATTGATTGGGGAGGCAACTGATGATTTCTGTCACAGTCACTGTTGACTCAAATAGTCTTCTCCATAAATTTCCTTGTTGACAGGGAATTATTTTTGCATGGATATGGGGAAAGAATGTTCTTTGATTACCCTGTCAGGGGACATTTGGCAATATCCGGAGAAATATCTTGTGTCACAAATGTGCAAGGGGTGCCACTGGAATCTAGTGTATAGAGAACAGGATGCTGCTAAACATTCTATCAAATGCAGGACATCATCCAACAAAAGTAATTTCTGGCCTGAAATACCAATAGTGCTGAGGTTGAGAAAACCTGGTCTATACCACCTGGCATTGGCATATGATCTCCAAAGGAAATCTTAAAAGAAATGCAAGGTGAAGAAGCAAGTGGTGTAGCTTGACCATAGCTACAATGATCAACCATAGAACTTAATTATCTCCAAATATCTAAAAGATTGTTAGACTTGTTAAAAATAGAAGCAGTATTTTAGCCATATTGTTTCAGATAAAAACCTAAAACAATTTGAAAATTTTTAGTGATGATTATATTAAAATCATACAATCATTGGGACTGTCCAATGATAAAATATTAGGCACCTTTACAGTACTCACTGTAATTGGAAAATATTATTATGTCTGTGAAGAATTCTTTATATTAAGAAATTTTGAAACGTATGAGCATTTGAACCAAATTAACACAAAGATCATTTTCTAACTCTTTAACGTAAACTACTTTTAGATGAGAAAATCTATCAATATGGTTCTATACATGCCAGTAGTCTATACTCCAGATAATTTATATGAGAGAAGTGTGATTGAGGAATAGAGTAATGGCCTTCTGCTGGTCTCTACATGCTGGTAGAAGAGGAAGGGGAGTGGCTGTTCTTAATCCCCTCTGCAGAACTATACTAGCTCAGTCTCTGAACCACCTAGCAATACTGAGCTCAATTAGCATTGTGTTTCAGTTAACAATGAGAATTATATATTGGAAACAATGTAAAACTTTGACCCGATCAGAAGCATTCTCATGCCAGTGAATGATTTTTCTGTCCTTGCCTCTTTTTAAATCCAAGCTAAGACAGAATAATAGTAGACTCAGACTGTAAGTGTATAGACTCCCATTGTTTTAAGTCAGCCGTAAGAGCAGAATTAAAATTTTGATGCAGAAACTAGGCATATTACTACTGCCTTTCCCTTAACTATCTCTCTTTCCTGGTCTTTCCCTTTGTAGGTATTTTCTCTTTCTCATTCATTGCTGGTGGAATGGGTGATTATGATTTATAATAAAATATACTTGAGAATAAAATGCATAACCCTTCTATATAATTATAATCAGCAAATGCAATTCTTTAATATGTTTATGTTAAACATCAGTCTACATAACATTTGTGATCCATATAGGAATTCATTTATAAGCATATGTTAAAAACGAAATCAATTCCTTTTGTACTTCAGTGACTCAGCGTAATGAGGGTGATGTAATTAACAAAATAAATGCATTTTTAAAGTTGTTATAAATTCAATATACTTTTAAAAAACTGTATCTTCTAAAATGAGCAAATGATATCCACTGAATACATAAGTATCACTTCCATAGTTTTCACTTTTAACCAATAATCTTCACATCAGAATTTATCTTTTATAGCATATTGGCTTTTTTTTTTGTTTTTTTGGTTTTTTGGCTGTTTAAATGCAAAAATTTAACTTGTGTCTGTGTGTGTGTGAGAGAGAGACAGAGAGAGAAAAGGGAAGTACCTACTTACTTCTTCTGCCTCCCTTTCTACTCTTTGGCCATGCTAGCATTTATATTATGCCTCTTTCTATTGAAACAGTGGGCTAAATTTTGGAAATGTGGTAATACAGTCTCAGTTAGCAAAAAGATACTTGAATGAACAGAGAACTTTTTATTAAGGTATAAGATGGTCACATTATTTGGTGATCTATGACAACTCACCTCTGAAGTACATCATGTTATAACACAGAGCCATTTACTCTGGACAAAGTCACTTTCAGGAATGGTTTTATTACCATGGAAATGAATAGATGTACTGGCTCTAAAGTGCCACCATTGCCCTTTATGAGAATGGTGAACTAGATTAGTTGGCACGGTTGCTTCCTTCACTCTTTATGAGCCTTATGTGTTTGGGGATATTTTCAACATTTTTATCTGGATGATGTTATTTTCAGAAAAATCCTATAACAGTTTTCACATAAACAAGGAAAAAGTAAACACTGAACTTGCTTAATAAAAACTCAGCCATGAGAATGAATGTGAATACATTTGTTTAGCAGTCCTAACACAGTGATCTTTAGACTTTGCCCCGAGAAATCTTTTGAGGTTTCATGTTATGGTAACTTACCAAACCATGAATGTAGAAAAAAAATGATAGGAAAATAAAGAGGCTTAAAATGGTAGGGAATATGTTTATTTGGTTCCTTGATTAAAATTAAATTTTGCAGTTATGCAAAATATAGATATATTTGAATAGTCATATAAAAGCAAGTATATGACAGAAGTTATGGGTAATCTAAGTAGAGAAAAGTCAGTGTGGGTTTTTGTTGTGGTGGCTGTGGTTGGCATTAATACATGTATATTGAATTATATTGAATGAATAGCTTATTCTCAAATCAATTCAACAGTACTTTCCATATATCTGGTATTTTATATAATTCACTAATAGAGCATTGTTCTTGTAAAAAAAGAATTACAGAGAAGAAATTAGTAAATGTAATTAGTAAAAAGTAATTTTGTGGGATGAATATTTTTCAAATATTCTTGTGGAAATCGATTAGACTAAAATTTTGAGGAGATTATTTTCCCCTACATCATTTTGACTGTTAGTTTTCAAAAAAGCTAACACTACTACTTAATTCTTTAGCTTGCTAAGACTTTTTTTTTTTTTTTTTTTTTTTTGCAAAGAGTTGTCTATCCAGAAAATGTCAACATAAAAGTCTTCTTCCTACTGAGGAGTCCCTCCATTACTGAAGATCAGTTGGTAGAGGTTATTATGTCCCCAGTAATAACAATTTGATCCTTTGTTAGACTTTTGTTCACTCCATTAATTGAATCTCTGTTGAAATTATGAAATCAAAACTACAGTACCTTAATGACAGAGAAGGAATGTGGTGAGGCAGTCTCTCACCATCGAAGCATCAGGGGTATGTCTTTTCAAAGTGAAAAATATAGCTCATCTAATTAACCAAAAGGGCAGCAGGTTCTTTTATAGGTGTGAAATAGTGTCAGCAAAGTGGTGCTTGTCAAGCAGATGCCAAAGTTCCAACTTCTATGGTAGATGATCAAATATATATCTAGTCTGCATTAAAAAAATCTATTATTAAAGGATCCAACACACTATATCAAAAAGAGGCAAGTCCTCATCCCAAGTAGAGGAATTTTCTTTTTGCATTTCTTTCTGTACTTAGAGACTTCTCAACCAGAGAGGAGAAAAATGGGATGAGGACAGTGAGTGAAGTGAGTGCCATTACAGAAAGACTTAAAAACATGATACTGTGTGTGATGTTTGTGTAAGAGTGGGACATTTCTACACTAGAGATGAGAACGAGTGGACTTTTATATTCTGGACCCTAAATTTCCATCCTGTCTAGGTCCCTTCATTGACATTATTTCACTAAATTGGCCAACAAAGTGTTCAGATCTTATGTTAGAGGGAGTTGGATTATTATGCATTCCACAAGTATGGATTCCACAAGTATGCATAGTCCAGCCCTCCTTTTCACAAAGTAGCTGATGTGTGTGATCCATGTGACCCAGATGTGTAAAGGTATATGTGCAATTAACTGTGTTATTGAGGGCAAATTTTGAAGTTTTGAAGAAATTATATGAGTCCCTGTATCAGTTGCTTAGTAAGCTAGTAGTATAGATACATACAACTTAGGTCAAAGCACTGCTAAGATTCAGTTGTAAAGTATGATATTTCTATATCAGGATGTCACCAATTGAACATGTAGATAATTTCTATTTTGAGTTTAAACTTTGGAGCAGCAGCTTAATCAAAAAGTCTGTGTTGATGGAAATTTCTATAATATAGACACAGCCATTTAAATTATAGCTAGTACAGTGGAAGGACATTTTTTATTTCATTTAATTTTTATTTAATATAAATGTAAATAGGTGCATGTGTCTAATGGCTATCATGCCAAATAGCACATCTTTAGAATATCAGTAAGACAAAGATGCAGATCCACAGTAGTTGTAAATATAGTATATCAAATATATTGAAACAAATAGATAGGACATACACTTATTTTCAAATAGAATTAAGGTGACACTTATATTTGCTTAGCAATGCCCATGTGTACCAAACTCATCAACAGTGTTGCCTAATAAGCATATGGCTAAAGGAATTCTAAATATATTTGGCTAAAAGCAAGGCAAACAAATTCATTGAACACAATTTTATTAGGAATCGAGAATTCATTGATCAATTGAAGGTAGGTCCTGATTTCAAGAAACAAATTATTCAGTGAAGAACAAAACAAATCAAAACCAACTAAGGTAAATACAGATGAAAAAAGGTCTTTATTATAGATCAAGCATAGTGCTCTGGGAGAACAAGAATATTTAATTCCATAGTCAGATAAAATCAACCATTTTCTGGAAAGAGTGGTGTTTGTGGTAAGCTTTGAAGGATGAGGAGAATAAAAGAAGTAAATGACATAGTAAAGAGACCAGAGGTATGAAATAGCATATGATATTCATGGAAGTTTCAGAGTGATTTGAAAGTTGCAGTTTAAATTGATGCTAATAGACAGTCTGGTATCAGGACAAGAAGGGTCCTCGATGTTATGCCTAGAAATTTGAAACTTATTCATTCTGTAGAGCCCACAGATATTGTGATGGGTAAAGAAGCATGATTTTATCTATGCCTCAGGAAGCAAATGCCATGACAGGGTATCGGGTGACTGCTAGGGTAAGAAATTAGAGGCAGAAAAACCAGTATAGGAGCTACTAACTATAATCCGTGCAAGATATTAGTAGCCTGAATCAGGCTAGTAATTTAAAAGGAAGGTTAACAATATCTTTGTGGGACAGCACAGAGTTTGGAGTTGATTATTTAAGTTAAAGATCTTCAGGAGCAGGAAAGGTCAAATATAGTTCATGCCATCTCATTTCAAGGCCTGGCATAAAAGGTGATGTCCTTACGAGAAGGTTTGGTTTTAGTTTGCTTACTTCTTAATTTTGCTTCTTTTTATTTTTTGGTTTCTTTAACTGGTGGGATTCTGATATTTTTGCAAAGTCAGTGCAGAAACTGATCATTAAGGAGAAAGGACATGAGTTAAAAGAAACATACAATTCACAAAGCAGAATTCCAATTATAGTTATATTTTTAATAAAAATATTGTGCAGGTAATACAAATTAAGTTGGAAAATACAAGCAATACAAAGGTGTAAAGCAAAATGAAAAGCAAAATTAAGCTCATTCTTTTTCCACCATCCTACCTATGAGGATTTCGACTGTTGATAATTTGTGGTTTTCAGTACCATAACTTTTTCTACATAAATATAAACATATGTATACATTTTTTTTTAAGTTTTTTTTTTTTAAGATTTTATTTATTTATTTCACAGAGGGAGAGAGATCACAAGGAGGTAGAGAGGCAGGCAGAGAGAGAGGGGGAAGCAGGCTCCCTGCTGAGCAGAGAGCCCGATGCGGGCCTCGATCCCAGGACCCTGAGATCATGACCTGAGCCGAAAGCAGAGGCTTTAACCCACTGAGCCACCCAGGCGCCCTGTGTATACATTTTTAAATGGTAACAATTTCTCTTCACTATGTAATTGTATGCAGAAATATCTATAATGCATACATAATAGCATTACTGAATTTTATACCTGCTAGTGTTGTATAATGCTACAGTTCTGCAGGTATATTAATTTATTTATACAAATAGAATGAAATTCAAAGAAACAATTTATCAGTTTATCAGATACCCCTTCTGTGTCAGCATATATAAATATATGTCATTATTTTCAATGTTTTGTAGGGTATTTCAAAGCATGGATGTATAACTATTTACCTATTCTCTTTGTAGTACACATTTAGGTTGTTTAAAATGTGTTTATGTTAGAAATAGTGGTGGTAATTTAACACCTTGGTATCCTTAAGGATGTATTCCTTGTTAAAAAACAATACTCTTGATTTAATATAAGTCCTCCTGGGAAATATATAAATTAGGCAACATTCGAATGTCAACATGCAAATAAAAATTCTAACATATTTGCAGCTACTTGTAGTTTTTAGAAGCTCTCCTGAAACAACAGAGACAATCATAGAAATTATCAGATATAAATTTTTTTTAAATTTTATTTTTATTTGCCCAAGCAGATATAAAAATTTTAAAGACATTTAAAAATTTGCTTTGTGTTATTTCCCAATGAAGATACTTACTCAAAAGTCATGTTATATTGCATGTGGTTTTAAGTTTTATATTTATCCATTCACATAGCTTCCAGGCAACAATGACGCACACCACATACACATGTTCACACAAACTTCAGGTCTTTTTACAATATAGCATTTAAAAATGGTATGTTTTATTTGAGGTTCAGTCTATAAAATAGTTACCCAATTGCAGTTCAGAGAATTTCCATTTGAAAAGAGGTGAACACAATTTTCACCTTGTGAATATTCAGAAATTGAATCTCAGGAAGAAATTTACTCCCAGAAAACATTGTTTTTATACGGAAAATAAGGACCTAGGAAGTGGCTACTTTCAGAATGATGCAAATCTACAAACACATCTAGAAATGATATTATAGCTTAGTAGGAATTGCAAAGAACTTTCTCCTTGTGTAAATGTAATTCTTCCGTGGCAGGGAATTTGAAACTGCAGTTTCTCTTTTACTTCATTCTACTTAATTCAAATCTATAATTACCACTTCCCACAAAAAAATAATAATAATCTGTTCTTCTGAAGGTAAAAAGATGAAACTACAGTCAACTAATTATCAATATTTTGGAGGCCATATCTATAAATTATATAAATCCAAATAGTTTTCTGTCAATCCTGTGATCCTGTGTGTCTCAAATTGCTGAAGACAGAGACTTTTGCAATTATTTGCTTGTATTTGAGATCCCTAAACGTCAGAGATAAGCAAGTCATACTTTTTTCATACAGGAACTAAAACTTAAAAAAAAACAAACCAGACCTCCTATCTCATGGGGTTTTCGTCTGCCTTAATATACTGGGCTGCACATGTGCCTTCCTGTGTGACTGTACAAGCGTAGCCACTATTCACAAGGCTTTGGAATGGCTTACTATGCAAAAGATATAAGTGTAATTTGGTCAGCCTTAGGGAATTCTATGTATCAGGGTTTTGTTTGTTTGTTTGTTGGTTGGTTTGTTTGTTTTTGCTGCCAAACCCCTCCAGAAAGATTCTAGTAAGTCTCCTAATGCAACTTCTATGTTGCTATACTGAATTGGAGAGTTTTAGCATATACTAAGTTCAAAAATCCTTCACTTTTTGAGTTGGAATTCAACAGAGTAAAAACCCAAAAATGCCCTTACAGTTCTAGAATGTCTTCAGTTAAGCCTGTGGGCACAGCTGGAAAAAAAATGCCATTTTCTTGCACAAGTCCAATTAGAATATAAAAGCTTTATGTTAATTTTAAGACTCAATACATTTTACGGAGGTTTAACAGAATTATATGACCATCAGTACCTGTCAATAAAGAACTAGCTAAATAAATTTTGGCATATTATGGAATGAAATAGTAGGCAATTCGAAGAAGGAAGTGGAAACAGCAGACAAGAAAAAAAATCTGTATATGCCTTGGGAATGAGCCCCCAAACATGGAGAAAAACAGGGAGAGAAAGGGAGAGGTGTGTGTACATGCTCACACACACACACACACATAAACCCATTTTAAAAAGGAGATAATTACCACATTCGGGTGTGCGTGTACATGCACACAAAAATGTGAGAAGTTAAAACAAGAAAACAAAGGCAGTTGCTGCTGAGGAGAAATCTGTACTCATACTCAGAGAAAGACTTCCTTTTCCTGGACACTCCTTTGGCACTATTGTATTATTTATCTCATTCATGCATCACTTGTCCAATCAAAAGTTGGATTTTTAGTAAAAACAACATGTCTCTAGAAATCTGGACATTAATTGCTTCCCTTTTTTAAAACATATTAAAGTAATTAAAGTAATATGCATACAAGTACTTCATGTTTCAATTTTGAGATGTTAACAAATTAAAAGACATGCTATTAGCCTGTTATTATCATTATAATAGATTTATTCACTTCTCTTCTAATAATAATGTTTCTTAGTGATTTTTCAACCTGTGGTTTATCCACTGTTGTTAAACTATCTTCCTTTGGTTTCTAAAACACTGCATCTTTCTTAGACCTTCTAATCCCTTACGCTACTTTGACTTAATATTTTATTTGATTTATATTTTTAATTCACAACAAAATAGAAATATTCACTGAGTAATAATTTACATTCTGTCTCTCTCTGCCCGAACATACACAAACAGGCACACCCACACAGATGCCCATAATCCTTTATAGGTGATAATATTGCCCCCAATTTGTGGATGAATAAAATGAAGCCGACTGAGACGACAGTCTGAGATCACATAGCACGTGCTGAAGCCAAACACAAACACAATTCAATCTGATTTCAGAGACTATGTTCTCTCATAATACTACCCTGCATCTTCCTTTAATGGGATGGCATTTCTCAACATTCTTACTGTCATCATTTGTAATTGCCCTTTTAGAAATCTTATCCACTCTTAAGATTTGAATGTCCACTTTTATATGAATGACACTTAAAGCCATATCTTCGGTCATGGCATTTCCCATATATTGCAGCCTCACAGTGACAAGAGCACTGACTCTCAAGAGTCACAGAAATGGCCAGCCATTAAGCTCAAAATTATTTTGTCTTAACTGGAAATCATCCCAAATAATTTCCCCTCCAACAGTCCTGAAGCACTTGCTACATAAATCTTTCCATCACTCAGGCTAAATATTTTGAAACTTTTTTCGTTCCTCATCATTCTTCACTGTAAAATTTAATTTATTATTCAGTTCTTTTTAAATTATTTTTAATTTTTTTATTGTGTTATGTTAGTCACCATAAAATACATCATAAGTTTTTTGATGCAGTGTTCCAAGATTCATTGTTTATGTACAACACCCAGTGCTCCACAATACGTGCCCTCCTTAATACCCACCACCAGGCTCACCCATCCCCCCACCCCCTATTTTTTTTTTTAAATTAACATAGAGTGTTATATTAGTTTCAGGTGTAAAATACAGTGATTCAACAATTCTGTACATCACTTGGTGCTCATCAAGGTGTGTACTCTTGATCCCCTTTATCTATATCACTCCCCCTATTTCACCTACCTCCCCTCTGACAACTACCAGCTTGTTCTCTGTATGCAGGAGCATATTTCTGTTTGTTTCTTTCTCTTTTTTTCTTTGTTTATTCTAATGTTTTACCTCTTAAATTTCATATGAGTGGAATCTGGTATTTGTCTTTGTTTGACTTATTTCACCTAGCATTATACCCTCTAGGTCCTTCCATGTTGTTGCAAATGGCAAGATCTCATTCTTTTTTGTGGCTGAGTATTATTCCATTCTCTCTCTGTCTCTCTCTCTCTATTTATATAGTTGGCTCCATTCTATATATATTGGGTTGATTTTGTGGTTGAGTAATATTCCATTATATATATAGGGTTGGTTCCATATCTTGGTTCTTGTAAATAATGTTGCAATAAACATAGGAGTGCATGTATGTTTTCAAATTAATGTTTTTATATTTTGAGGGTAAATACCCAGATCATATGGTAATTCTATTTTTAATTTTTTTGAGCAACTTCCATACTGTTTTCCACAGTGGCTACACCAATTTGCATTCCCACCAACAGTGTACAAGTGTTCCTTTCTCTCCACATCCTCAACACTTGTTATTTCTTATGTTTTTTATTTAACCATTCTGTTAAGTGTGAAGTGATATTGCATTGTGATTTAGATTTAAGTTTCCCTGATTAGTGGTATTGAACATCTTTTCACGTGTTTGTTGGCCATTTTGTATGTCTTTGTCCTCTGACAATTTTTAATTGGATTTGGGGGTGGGCTGATGGTTTGTATAGGTTATTTGTACATTTTATTTTATTTTTTTTAAGATTTTTAAAAATTTATTTATTTGACAGAGAGAGAGAGAGATCACAAGTAGGCTGAGAAGCAGGCAGAGAGAGAGGAGAAAGCAGGTTCCCTGCTGAGCAGGGAGCCCGATGTGGGCCTCGATCCCAGGACCCTGAGATCATGACCTGAGCTGAAGGCAGAGGCTTTAACCCACTGAGCCACCCAGGTGCCCTATTTATACATTTTAGATATTAACCCCTTACTGTATATATCATTTGCAAATATCTTTTCCCATTCAGTAGTTTGTCTTCTCACATTTTTGATGGTTTCCACCACTGTGCAAATGTTTTGAATTCTGGTGTAGTCCCAATAGTTTAATTTTGCTTTTGTTTCTCTTGCCTGAGGAGACATAGCTAGAAAAATGTTTCAATAGCTAATGTCAAATAAATTACTGCCTCTTTTCTTCTAGGGGCTTTATGGTTTCAGATCTCACATTTAAATCTGTAATCCATTCTGAGTTTATTTTTGTGTACAGTATAGGAAAGTGGTCCATTTTCATTTTTTTTGCATATGACTCTCCAGTTTTCCCAGCACCATTTGTTGAAGAAGCTGTCTTTTCCCTATTGTATATTCTTGCCTCTGTGGTCATAAATTAATTGACCATATAATTGTGGGTTTATTTCTGAGCTTTCTACTCTGTTCCATGGATCTATGTGTCTAGTTTTGTGCTAGTACCATACTGTTTTGATTATTGCAGCTTAGCAGTGTATCTTGCAATCTGATATTTCATTCTTTTTCTTTTCTTTCTTTCTTTTTTTTTTTTAAGATTTTATTTATTTGACAGAGAGAGAGACAGCAAGAGAGGGAACACAAGCCAGGGGAGAGGGAGAGGGAGAAGCAGGCTTCTTACTAAATGGGAAGCCTGATGCGGGGCTCAATCCCAAGACCCTGGGATCATGAGCTGAGCCGAAGGCAGAAGCTTAATGGCCAAGCCACCCACGTGCTCCAGTTCTCTTTATTTTTCACTATAAAATTTAATCTATGAGTTCTCCCTCTTATCACTTTAACCTCTTTTACAAATGTCTCTTCTTAGGCACTTTTGAGATTTTATACCCAACATTTTTATTAATAAAATGATCTTCCAATTAGTCTTCATAGATCCAAATTCTGCCTTCAAACCTATGTTTTATAAAATTGTCAGTATTTCTGTCAATATGCTTTTGATTGCATTCAAATTTTTATTTTTTGAGCAAAAAACTTAGGACAATGATTTTAAACAATAAAATGTGTTATATTTCAGACACATTTTTTAAAGACAGTTTATTAAATTTGGGTTCCTAGAGTTCTATTATAATGGTCTCTTCAACATTTATATTATTTCTTACCATTTTACCATGACCCTAAACTTGTTAAACAAAGAATCACTCTGTCTGCTTAATGAAGCTTCCACTTTAAGGAAATATCCCACTATCACATAAGACACATACACAGACAGTCATTTTATAAGTATTTACAAAACACAAGAAAACTGTCTAGCCATTTTGGTTTTGTTTTTATACTGCTCATATGAGATCAGCAAAAAACTAAGTAATAAGATTTCACTTCAGCAATGCAAAGAATAGGAATCAAAGGTTTTTAAAGAAAAGTAAGGTGATCAATTTTGACTAGGGCTCCATATGAAAAGTTAATATAAAAACTGAAAATAGTTAACTGGGCTTGACATGAAGGAGATATTGGTGTTTTTAAAAGAATAGTTTAAGGGGAGGTGTAGAAGAAACAAGTGGGGTGAAAGAGTGGGACATAAGCAGCTGTAGTCTGATCGACTAGAATCACATGGGAGTTTACAAATAAAATACCAATGCCTGTGGTCTACTCTAGGCCAATTGAATCAGAATTTCTGGGGTAGGGGATTGGGCATCAATATGGTCCCAAAGCTCCCCGTGGGATTCTACTATATAGTCAGGTTTGAAAACCATTGCATAGAGTATTCTTTTCAGGAACTCCACAGTAGATGGAAAGAGAGGAAACAGAGAGGAAAGTAAGAGACGTCACAGTACAAAATATGAGAGGCAACTGCGTCTGAAAAGAAGTTGAACATACACAAGGTTAGGATCAGGTTATGGAATAACTGGAAGTACAGAGATCAAGGTCACTGGTGGAGAAATCATCCCTAAAAAGAACAGCTCATCCTTCATGACTGGTAACAAAAGTGTGAAAGTGAGTATAGTTATAATCCTGTTGTTTTTCTTTTTGTGTTATATAAAGAAATCAGGATAAGAAATTGAGGGAATTTGGGGCACCTGGATGGCTCAGTGGGTTAAGCCTCTGCCTTTGGCTCAGGTCATTATGTCAGGGTCCTGGGATCCAGGCCCACATCGGGCTCCCTGCTCAGCAGGGAACCTGCTTCCCCCTCTCTCTCTGCCTGCCTCTCTACCTACTTGTTATCTCTCTCTCTCTGTGTCAAATAAATAAATAAAATCTTAAAAAAAAAAAAGAAATTGAGGGAATTTGACTGATAGCCACAATTTCCCCTAAGAGTATATTCACATTCTGCAGTAGTTGCAATAAGGTGAGGGATTTGAACAGATTGGTAAAATATTGGAATAATTTACCTTTGGGGAAAGGTAACTGATCAAGATAATTTTCAAGTAGTGCATACTAATCAGGTGAGATTTAGAGCATCATAATCTACATAAATATATGACATTTTCTTTAATATCACTCTGATATCAGGATATTAGAAGAGAAAAAGAAATTGGTTGGAGAGATCCAATACTTGTCCATATCAGGGAAAACATGACACAAGGACAAGAGATATAAGCATTGAGAATACTGGTATGAAGTTGTTTGAAATAGACCATTGTTTCAATAGATGAAATGCTGAAGTTTCAAATTTGAATTTTTTTTAATAAAGATTGTATTTAGGGCGCCTGGGTGGCTCAGTGGGTTAAAGCCTCTGCCTTCGGCTCAGGTCATGATCCCAGGGTCCTGGGATCGAGGCCCGCATCGGGCTCTCTGTTCAGCAGGGAGCCTGCCCCCTCCTCTCTCTCTCTCTGCCTGCCTCTCTGCCTACTTGTCATCTCTCTCTCTGTGTCAAATAAATAAATAAAATCTTTAAAAAAAAAGATTCTATTTATTTGAGAGGGAGAGAGAGAGAGAACATGAGGATGGGGGGTGGGGTTAGAGAAAGAGAGAGAAGGAGGCTTTCTGCTCAGGGCTCCATCCCAGAACCCCAAGATCACGACCTAAGCCAAAGGCAGATGCTTAACTGACTGAGCCACTCAGGGGCCCCTGAATTGTTTTGTATGAAGCGATATCCAAGAATGGCCATGAATACTATAAACCAAGAGATTGGTTTTCTATTGTGAAGTATGGGAAAAATATAAGTCAAGGTATTTAAAATCATATTATTTATGTTTGTCAACCTAAACATTATCCATGATAAAAGCAATATTTAGATTGGAGAGAGGTAGTAAATATCCAATAAGAGAGACAGGGAGAGGGAAGGAATGAGCGAAAGGGGGAAGAATGAAGAAGGAAGGAAAGGAGCAGAGAGGGGGAGGTGAAAGGCAGAGGGAGTGAGATGAGAGAATATGAATAACCTGAGTATATATGTCTTAGCTTTCCAAGTCCTTTCCTTTGTTTTTCTCAGTTTTTAGTTATGATACTTTGTCCTCTTTGCTCCTCTCAAATGTCAAGAGCTTTTGCTCTTGGTCCTTTTCTTCCTTCTGTATAAGGGTCCCATGATTCCCTTCTCTCAGAAATCTTCCATTATTATAAATATGTTTCTTTTTGGTTTTGTTTTTACATTGCTCATTACATTTTATATCTAGACTCGTGCTCTGTAGCTTCAGATTCATAGTCAAGTGTCTACTAAGTACTTCCAGCTGGACGTCCCAGAGCCCATTCAAATCCAACGTTGCTTTCTAATACCAGCACCCTCAACTAAACTACTCTTCTACTAGTTTCAAGACTCTCAGCCTTGACTTCCATGAGAATCACCTGGGGAAATTTAAAGTTCTGGAACCCACTTTTGCAGATCTTGACTTAATCAATCTGGAGTGCTACTTGTGTATTATAGGAGTAAAAAAAAAAAGTTTCAGGTGTCTCTAATATCAGGTGAACCATAATGATTCTAATATCAAGGTTCTAAAGTCTAGCTTCATATTAGAATAGGGAGGGAAGTAATTTTTAAATACCATTCTATACCCAACCCCTTAGCACATGAATAAAAACCCCTGATGTTGTATCTCAGGCATTAGTATTTTTTTAAATTGAAGTATAGTTGACACACAATGTTACATTCATTTCAAGGGATTAGTATTTTTAGAAGCTCCCCAGATGATGTTCATGGGTAGTCAAGATTGAGTACCACTGCTGTAGTAGTTCCAATCTCAATGAATGACTATAACGTTAGTAACTTCTACTCATTCAGGCCAGGGAGTCATGATAAACCGTGAATTTATCCCCACCTTCCTCTCATTCTACACTCAATTAAAAACCAAGTCTTGTGCATTCTACCTTTGTAAGAGGTTCCTTAAAAACATCTCCTCTTGAATGTCTAATAGCCATTTTATGTTTAACATGTATAAAACCAAATTTTTGATAATTGCCAGTCGAAACTAAGCTTGCAAAGTTCAGAAGATCATTTTGATATTACTCTTCCTGAAATGGTACTACATGAAAAAAAAATCAATACTGTTAATTTGATTAAAGCTAACTTATTTGAATGATAGGGCTTTAAAAAATCTAGTGGGGTGAAATTTTTCTTTGGATTTTGTGTATCTTTTTTTCCCCCTCAGTATAAATCGTTAGATAATAATATTTAAGATTCTAGTATCTTGAGTACACTTATATAGAATGACAGAACAAGAAATTTATATAACTTGTTTTTGAAAGGAAAGGGCCTGTAAATCTGCTGTTTCATCTCTTTGTCATAAGTCAGGCACAGAAATTTTAAGTACCAATGAATTTGCCAAAGGAAATTTGATCTATAATAAGATTCAGGAAGAAGTAGTATTGTGAGTTTGAGCTTCCTTGAACTTGAGAGGTTTTCATGCCTGCTTGCTATCTTTTTAAAAATTTTTTTAAGTTTAGAACAATCATAAAAGTTACATTGCCCTCTTTGCCTTTAATATTGACCCATATAATTTCTGAGTATGATACTGCTTTGTTTAAAGAAAAATGAATACTACCCAAATGTGGGTTTCTAACACAGCTTTTTAATACCTTTACGCCTGAATCAATGAATTCAGTCTGCTGTGAAAATATTGTAGCCGTGACATAGACCAGTCACTGCAAGGAAAAAATGAATTGTTAATAAACGAATTATGTACATATTTGTGCAACTACCAGGATCTATCACATCCAGTGTTTATTTGGCAGTTGTTAATATATAATATTCCATTGCTTACTGTTCCATAAATTTGTAAATAGGCAAAGGGAAAGAAAAAAATAATAAAAGTATTCTTCCAGTCACACAGTGGCTAAAAAGGCCTTATCAATATTACCTATACAGTTTCCCCATAATTCTGTATGTTTAGCTTTTGGAAACCTGTCTTTTAAGTATGCTATTTTTCTTAATTTGGAGTTAATCAACTAAAATAGGTTCATCCCTTTCATTTCATCAGGACCACAAAGTGACTGTCTGGGAGCCTGAGTTCTAATGAGGCAGCCATTCCAAACACGTACAGACAAAGCAGTGGTTTCCCTGGCAACGAGCACCATGAAAAAGCTCTTAGAATAGTTATTCCCACCCTTACACATGAGTCCTTTTCATTTCAGTAAAGCTTCCTGTCAGAATGCATTCATCAATGTAATTTACCAACGAAGTTTGAGAGATTAAATCCCTCTCCCCACAAGAATTAAAAAATAAAAACTGCAACTAAAAATCAGCAGCTATGCTGGAATTGTACTTGTGTTGCCAAATGATGCTTCAAAGCAAGTAAGGACATCACAAGATTCCTGAATTCAGTTAACATCACTTTGAACGTGAGATTAATTTTCATTTGATTTTTATCTGAGGACATAGAAGGTAGATGTATCAGGAGGAGGGGTAAATGCGTTTAATCACTACCTCTAAAAGTATTATGATCCAAAAGCAATTTTCATTCAATAGTAAAAGTTCATAAAAAAACCTTAAACCGCTATATGTATCAAATTAAGATTTATGGCATTCTTCATAAGGATTAAACCTTTTTTAGGGATGTTTTCCAAGAAAAGCAAATTCTGAAAACATTATGTTATCTCATCAATTGATGGAATTAAGTAAAAGATTTTTGAATGAAGTACTTGAACTACTTTCCACCTTTGTTCACAATATAAAAAGGCACACAAAACAGGCAGCATCTTGTGTTATATGGCATTTCAAACAAGGAGAAAAAAAAACACATTGGGAAATGAAAGGAGTTCAGTTGAAAGAACTGCCCATAAATAAAACAACTGTAACACTTTATTTGGCTTTCTTGCTAGAAATCAAATTCCTTGAATTTAAAATACACCCACCATATGTAATACAAAATGAGAATAGCGCACTTTCATCATTTCTCAAAATGTTAGCTCCCAACAGATGCCGACACAGTTTACATGCCAGTGATCTACTCTGGTCTCTTCATTGAGCATATATCTATGCCTGTTTTTCAGCCAGGGTGCTACAGCAAAGGACCATTCATGTTGCCCAGGGCTATTTCTTTAAACAGTATCAAAATTACTTTTACCATAGATTAGATTGTGTTTCAGTGCTGAGAAAAGTCTATCTTGCCTTCATTTTTGACCCATGACACACTTAGCCTTATAATAGCATTATGAGGTCAAAGCTACCATTGCAAAATAAAACAAACATACATGATTTCTTTAGGGGTAAGAAGAGATTTACATCGATGGGGAAAGCAGGGCATTCTCACTATTTTTTTCACCTAAAGATTGAAAAGGAAATTCATTTCAGTTTGTAACATTGCACAGATTGCTCCAGACACAAAATGAATCAGGTCTCCTGTTGGATTATGTGGGTGGTATTTCTTCTCTTCCCTAGTGAAATAATTCTTTGCTTATAGCTGTGGCATGCAAACTCAGATATTGTCTTTCTCAGAGTGGTTTTGAAAAGTGGGTTCCCGTTTTACTGTTGTTTGGGTATAATAAAATCACAGATTTCATTAGGCATCAAAAAGAATATGGAATAAAATAACCGTAAAATAATTGACAATTTAGGATACAATGGATGAGAATTTTATTCAATGAATATCCATCAATTACTTGTAATTTGCATATTATGTACAGACTACAGGAAAATAAATATAGTCTGTGTGTTTAAACCTCAAAATATTTCTTCCTGCTGTTTTATCTTTTCAGCATAGGAAAACATCCACATTATAAAATATAGAACACATACCTTTAAATATTCAAATCTGTATTCTAATCTAAATAATCTGTATCTGTAATTTATATTGGTTATCAAACCTTTTTAAAAAGATAAAGCACAAGGATTTTGTTTATTACAATTATTTTTTTAAAAATGGACGTTCATAATTTTATGCCTACAAGACAATCCATAATTCAAGTACTTCCATGCAATAAAGTACCATAATACACAGTTCTCTATAATTAAACTTACAGTGCAAAACCTCGGCTGAAAATTACTTCTAAAACTTCCAATTACAGTTTTACTAGTTTAGGTATTTTCTTCACAGTTGAGAAATATAATGCAAATAAAAGTTGAGTGTGCTTCTCTGCCTCCAACTACAACATAAAGTTGATCTTCCATGTCATGTCTCTTAAAAGCAACTCTAAAATAAGTTTCTTCCAGATCCTCTAAATTATTCTCTTTCCCTAATGGCTTGTTGTATTGTTCCCCAACAGAATGACGAGAGGAGCCCGATTGTACTTAATCTAATTAGGGATTTTCAGAGAAACAGAGGTTACATAGTTCTCATTAACTGACTAAAAAACTGTACCATCTCCAGAGGTATATAAACAAAACAAAACAAAACAAAAAAAACAGAGAGAGAGAGAGAGAGAGAGAGAAAGAGAGAGAAGAAGAAGAAGAAAAAAAGGATGATTCCTTTTAAAGTTCCAGAAATGAGTGTAAGTGTTCATATTCTGGTACATTAACAGTTTGTTCCAGTACATTGATATTTTATGTGGAAGCCCTACTCTGCAATTAATATGCCTGATGCAAATTGAAAAACCCATAATCCATCCTTCTCTGTTGGAATGTAAGAGTATATTATTATTGAGAAGCTACAGGATACCAGAACCATTTTTTAAACTTGAGTGCTCATTACCTTAAATCTGCATATAAAACAGTTTTGCATTCAGACGAGGTAATACATAATGGAATATATTGTGGCGCATATAAAAAAAGTGCTCCAAATAAAAACGACCTGTGGGCTTCCTTTGTAGAAGAAATTTATGCCGTTCCAGGCATTAGGGATTAATGATAGCTAACAGCGAAAGAGGAGGAACGAACATTAAAATACTGTGCCTAACTTTCCTGACTACCCCAAGGCTACAGGACAAACAGAATTGTCTAAATTTTCTTAAAGGTAAGGACTAGGTATTTGTCATTAAGCAAATATGGTATTTGGGGATTGCATCTGATTTTGTCACATTAGTATTCAGAATATTTCTTATAGCTTTAAAGGAGAAAAGACAACATTAATGGAAGTAAGGGAAGAAAGAAGGAAAAAGATAGCCTTTGTTTCTAACAGCTCAGAGAATCACTTTCCTTGTTATCTCGTTTCCAAAAGTACAGTTATTCACAGGACATATAATTCTGCTGTTGTCTTCTACAATGAATAAAATCTAAGTTTTTAATGAAAGTTTTATTGTAATTATTTTAAAGGGAAGATTAATCACACACCACTAAGGAAAGAGATTTAAATGTAATATGTTCTCAAAAATTGAAAGATCCCATGAATACAGGTTTATTTCATGGATCTCTCCTAAATCCATTCAATCCACTTGATTCCTATTATATTAATTCATTTAAAAACTTGTTCAATTTATTTACTCCCAACACCACCACATGAGATCTGAGCCTCCTTAGCGTTTTAGCATTTGCATGGATCCTTCTTAGTTCTCTTGCTATCTGTTGTTTAGGACTTGTAATGCTTCCTAGGGCAGT
The DNA here is from genome assembly GCA_002007465.1 of Ailurus styani. NCBI lineage: Eukaryota > Metazoa > Chordata > Mammalia > Carnivora > Ailuridae > Ailurus > Ailurus styani. The sequence continues at coordinate 2,597,695 of LNAC01000162.1, read as the reverse complement.
TATCTACAATTGTTTTATTTTACTTACCAAGTGATAAGATTCTTAAGGCAGGAAGCTGTGTGATATGGCCTGTATCTTCCAAAAAACCAGAGGGGCAGAAAAATTTTCCCTTCTTCCCTTCTAAGGCATTTGGCTGGTTCTAATTATTAAACGGGAATAAGATTGACAGAAAAAAAACATTTTGTATGTACATGGGCTTCAAAAAGAAGAGACCCAATAGTCTGCCAGGTAATCGAGACTTACATAACATCCTGGGTTTAGGAAAGAGGTGAGGGTCTAGGAATATAAGGGGGAGGAAGGCCATTTACAGGCTGGTAGGAGGAGATGTTTGGAAAACAAAGGCTGCTCTCTTCAGATAAGTCTCTTAGGTAAAAAGGAATCTCTGGCAACAGCTCGCTTCCTGGTTCAGGACCCTTTTCTAATGTAAATTTAGGCTTTTGAAGGGAGTGGGGGTGGGGATAGGGTGGGCGGTGAGGTAAAGAGCTTTTCCTGAATGTGCTGGATTTTGATTGACTTTCCCTTAAAATAATGCTCATGCCAAAGTCGCCTGTGATAAGGTAACGAGTTCTACTCCTCTCCAGTCCTGCGTTTGAAACTTCAAGTAAGAAGTTTCACAGTACGAAAGCTAAATTGAGAGATTGCTCCATATCTCATTAGACCAGCCAATGTTGAGAATAGGTCAGTTCAGTTAAACAGTTGTGTTTCATTTCAGAAGGAAGTAATGCCACTGGTCTTCGAAAGTTAGTCCTATATTGTATAAGCAGTCAGGTAATTAATAAGTGGAATTTCTATGGAAATAAAAGAAACACAAAGGGTAATGGTTGGGGCAAATTAAAACCCAGCGACAGTCCTGAGAGCTGCCAGTCAAGATTTCTAGATGTCACACCCAAAGCATCTTCAAATAGAGAGATGACAGACAGGCAGTGGCAATCTGACAGATTTTTCTAGTCCACAGTTTGAATGTCTCTGATGATTTCTTTGGGTACACTGGTAAACTTTCTGACTAGCCCAAAGAAGATTGTGTGAACATAAGTTATTGTGGCATTTCTCTAAAGTTTTTATCAAGTTTTTAGCTTCAGTTTGCAGTGATTCAGGGAAAAAAGGGCAGTTTTAGTTCTCAATGATTCTAAGCCAAAAGGATGGGGTTGGAAATTGGGGACATTAGTTTGAAGCGAAATATCCAGATATTGGAGGAAACTGGAAGAAATCAGGATCCAGCCAGTATACAGGTAAATAGCAAAACCTCAAAGCCAGTAACAGCACTACATTCTAATATCCACAAGATGTGCAGGTGACACATACTTTTTCTCACTAAAATCACCTTCATTTTGACCAATAGCCAAATTAACACTAATTCATTTGTAAAATAAATCTTTTTGATGAACTAGGCCTGATTATTTAATACATGTAGCAAGAATAGTGAGTGGCCAGATAGACTCAAAGTTTTCTTTGCTGCAACATTTTCACAAGGAATCTCAGTCTGAACTTGAACAAACCTCTTGAGACCAGGAAACCAAGCCAAGGACTTGCTATCAGACTTTAGCTGCAATACCTATAGATTTGTGTGAATTCCTCTCTTCGAGGTCCCAAATGTATCCCAAGATTCTTGCACCTGCCAGAAAGTGACCTTTCTTACTCACCTCAACTCAGGTTGTCAGAAACTCCGTAAGCAAGGGACTTTATTGGCTCCATAAAGTCAGCCTTAGTTACCTAAAGATGTGGCATATCTGCTTCTGTGCTCATCTCTCTCAAATATAACATTCCAATCAAAGCTTTGGTAATATAACCGTTGTTTACAATTTTGTCCTGTTACAAAGAGAACAGATTCTTACTGAAATTATGCAAATAAATATATTGCCATGAAATAAGAATATTTACTGGGATTTTCCAAATTCTGGAAGGATCAAATAGGGAGATAAAGTAACTGTTTCAGCTTTGTTTACAAAGGTACACTTAAATAAGTTGCTCTAAAACATAGGTAGCTTAAGAGAAAAAGTTTACATGAGTCTGGAAAAGTGAAACATTAAAGAATCCGCAATGTGTCAAACAAAAAGGTCATAAAAATTATAACCATCTTATCAGTTCATTCAGTCCCATTAATTCATTCTTGTTCTTTTTTTTTTAATTGTATTTATTTGAGAGAGAGCACAAGGGCTTGAGAGTGGGGGGAGGGACAGAGGAAGAGACTCTCAACCAGCCTCCGTGCTGAGTGTGGAGCCTGATGCAGGGCTCAATCCCATGACCTATGAAATCACAATATGAGCCAAAGTCAAGAGTTGACTGTTCAACTGACTGAGCCACCCAGGCACCCCTCATTCTTGTTCTTGAATCCAGTTTTTCCATTAGCTCTGAAAAATCCTTACCCAGATTAGTTTTATAATCTTTTTTTTTTTTAAAGACTTTATTTATTTATTTGACACAGAGAGAGAGAGATCACAAGTAGGCAGAGAGGCAAGCAGAGAGACAGGGAGAGGAGGAAGCAGGCTCCCTGCTGAGCAGAGAGCCCGATGCGGGCCTCGATCTCAGGACGCTGAGATCATGACCTGAGCCGAAAGCAGAGGCTTTAACCCACTGAGCCACCCAGGCGCCCTAGTTTTATAATCTTAAAGTTACCAGAAACCTGTGCTTGCCAGAGGCCTTTCCATGAATCCCCTTGAATGAAGCACTTTCACAAGAGTACCTTCACATAGGCATCAGAGTAAAACCATAACTGTAAACGATGACAAAATACTTTAAAATGTCAATTGTAAAAGACCAGGTGACGCATTTGACATGATAATGCTAGTGACAAAAAAAAAATGTGGTTATGTCTATGACATACCATATTTTAAGAAAACTAGAAATACAGGTTTTAACTTTATACCAGGACATAAAAGAATCTTAAGAATTTCATACAGTTTACAAAATATGAACATACCTGTAAAATATGACATAAAAAAGGCTTAGCATTACTTCTTATTTGACAACACTTCCCATGTAATTAAACATATTAAATAAGCCTAGTGTAACATCTTCCTCCTTATAAAGAGAAAGCACACATTTTGCTATGTCCCATGGGCCCTCTGGAAAATTTCAAAGCTTCATTTAAAATGTTTTCTTAAAATATGGTATGTCATAGAGATGTTTAGAAAACAAAGATTGCTCTGTGACATAAAATCTTTCTTAGGTAAAAGGGAATATGTGATAATAGCTCTCTTCCTGGTACAGGCCCCTTTTGCAATGTTAATTTAGGTAGTTAAAGCAGGAGGCAAAGCTCTTTTCCTGAGTCTGCTGGGTTTTGATAGTCTTTTTTTTTTTAAAGATTTTATTTATTTATATGACAGAGAGAGAAATTACAAGTAGGCAGAGAGGCAGGCAGAGAGAGGAGGAGGAAGCAGGCTCTCTGCTGAGCAGAGAGCCCGATGCGGGCCTCGATCCCAGGACCCTGAGATCATGACCTGAGCTGAAGGCAGAGGCTTTAACCCACTGAGCCACCCAGGCTCCCGGTTTTGATAGTCTTTAGCCCAAAATAATGCTCATGCCAAAGTGACATATTTAGGGGTAACAAATTCTTCTCCCTTTCCAAACAATAACATTGATCTGCATGATTCCCACGATAAATTTTTGTTGAAAAGAAAGTTTAATTTTTATACATTTTGGAATATAACTTTTATATCCAGAACAAAAAAAGGAATATTAAGTGCCTCAATATTAAAACATGTAAGAGTATGATATTAGCAGAGAGCAAGAATCCCTGTCCTTTTTCAAAGATCCATCCGTCTAGCTGGACTAAGAATCAAATCGACATCAGGCAGATTAACAGGAGAAAATCGAGTTTAATTGTGTACATATGGAGAATCCACACAGACATGGAAATTCCAAAGACACTGAGGAAAAATAAGGTATATATGTCATCCTGAACTAAAGAGAAGGTGGTAGGGGTCTGGGACTTCAGAGGAAAGAAATGCAATTCATAGGACAATTAGAAGAGCAGATGTTTGGTAATTAGATGTTAGCCTGGCCATACAGATGGGTCACTCAGATAAAATTTATCTCTGGTAATAGCACTTCTGTAAAAGACTCCCCTGCCCACCACTATAGATTCTTCTAGTTAAGGGAAGGACAGAAGTTTCTCTTGAGCCCATAGGGTCTTAATTGCCTTTAGCTCAGAATAATTTTCATGCCAAAGTGGCTCATCTTGGAGCAGCTTGCCCTTGGCTCCTACAATATGATAATGTTTATGGTCAAGAATTAAATTTTCACCTGCTGCTTTTCTCATGTAGTAGACTAGGACAAAAAATCAACCAGAGCTTCATCAGTGTGGTCAAGTTCACATGCTAAGTTAGTTGCAGAGTTAAATTTCTTCCTCTCATTGCAGTGTTTTCTGTTTGTTTTTTTACAGTGGTGCCACTATCCGGAAAAAATTGAAATGCGTACTAGATTTTATGAGAATAACATGTATTTTTATAGTTTAGATCAGCATATAATTTCTCACTGACTTGGAAAGACAATACTTTATATCACATGAATGAACAAACCCACAACTGACTTTGGTTCCAATAAAATAAGTTTGCGTAGTTCAAATATTTTCTCCCTCATGCAAATGTTTAGAGAGAGCTCAAGAGATCTTTTGTGTGAAATTGCTTTTGATAAACTAAAGTTCATTTTCTTCAAATCGACTAACATAATTATTACTCAAAAAATTCTTTGGGAAGAAAGTGAAAATAAGAATGTAAAAATTGAAGGGAAAAAGGAGTAAGGCCTGGGAAGAGAGAGGTTCCCCCACAGATCAAGTTCATGGCATATGCATGTGTAATCAGAGAATAAAATTGACTGCCATGTGATTCGATTCATGCTAAAATGACTCTCAATATGAAAAATATCTCTTTTAATAGCCTTCCACAGGGTTTGACATTTTTACCATTAAAACAAAACCTTTGGTTTAAGATACTGCATTGATGACATCTTTGTTACATAAAGAGGAAAATTAAAGGAAGTCAGATAATATAACAACTCTGCAGGCTATTGCAGATGATGGAGGGAGGGAGGGAAAAGAGAACTGGAAAGAACTGTTCTGAATTACAGCTAAATATTTTAGTTTAGACATAAAGAGAGTATTCTGAATGTAAATAACATTACCTATAATGCCAGGGGAAGTGGTGGAATTGCCTTCCCATGACAATTTTTAAGAATAGTACAGCTTCACAGCTGGCTAAGATGGTAAGGATAGAGATGTGGGCAAGATAAAAATCCTTAATGACAAATCCAAATACTATATAGTTCTTTCCAACTGGTATGGTTCTTTTTTTCATACAGATAATCACTTTGTATATTTCATTAAATTGTTTCCAAAATCTCTGTGAATGTCACGAGTATAGTTTTAAAGGCAAGTAATGCTTTGTGTAACCTCATAAAAGTAGTTTACAACAACCAAGGTGAACTGGCACCATAATGGGATATCTTTTGCTCTTTTATTATTAAAAGTATAAACACACACACGCGCGCGTGCAAATATGCATATAAAAATTCACTGGCATAGAATGCAAATAAATATAGGAGGGGACTTCAAATAGTGAGCAGCTGTTCTTTTTGTCCACTGAGAACCAAGAGAGTAGGAATGTTTTCCATTTACAACAGGAACAGTTAACATTGAGACGTTAAGTGTATTATTTTGATGGTTAAGGTTGTTAGACCTTATGATACGTGACTGCGGGATGTTTGGAAGCTTCCTTTGGATATGTTCTATGTTTAAGTAATTTTTTCTTCCTGATCAGAAGCTCTTGAAATAGAGGACTATTTATATACTATCTCTCAGGCTCACTTCCAACACCATTATTTGATAAATAAAGTTGAAAGTAGTTTAAAAAAATAAAATTGAACGTGGTTTCTCTCTTACCCTTGGTAGATTATACCATGAAATCAAAGTCTTTCTACTTCATTGGATATTCCTACCAGTTAGGCTGATGTGTATTGTTGAAGTCTAGTCACTTAGTCTAATTTCCCCATGTAAACACTTTTAATGCCTTGGATATGTAGAAAAGTCACTGCTCTGACATCATCATTACCTAATCGTGGCATATATTCTTCTCAAAATAAATAACATACAGAAACTCCAACCGACTCACCTAGGAAACTACATTATTTTCTATACGAAATAACTCCTAAATTTTATCAGCGTGATAATTTAAAGAATCAAAATGTCAAATCAGACTCCTATGACCCGGGGATTTTACTAATCATTCTGATGACAAAAAAGACTAGGATCTGGAGGCCCAGGGAGAAGCAGAGAGAGATCATGACTCACTGGATCTTTTCTTACTGCATCAAATAGACTCTGGTACATTACTTTACACAAAAAGTAAACAGTAGCAGTTATGAAACATTTCCATTTTATATGCAAATGGGCACATAACCTATTTCCCAGGAATCTGTGCCCCATATATACATAGATTATAGGTTTATTTAATATAGGGAATGCTAGGCAATCAGGTGCATTTGCTAAAATCGCCCCCTAGGTAAGAACTTTTCCACCAGCTAATACTGTTAGCTTGCTTGCCAAGAAGTCTGTTATTAGTATATTTATGAGTGTTTTAGTCTGCTAGGCTGCCATAGCAAAGTATCACAGACTGGGTAGCTTAAAGAAAAGAAACTTACTTTTTCACGGTTCTGGAGCGGGAAGTTCAATATCAAAGTGTCAGCAGATTCGGTTTCTCCTGAGGCCTCTCTCCTCGGCTTGCAGGTGACCACCTCCTCACTGAGTCCTCATAGGGCCTTTTCTCTGTGCGTGTCTACCCTGTCATCTTTTCCTCTTTTGTAAGGAAAACAGTCCTATTGGATTAGGGCCCTCTTTTTATGACCTCATTTAATCTTACTTACCTCTTTAAAGGCCTTCTCTTCAAATAGTCACATGGGAATTAGGGCTTAAACATATGAATTTGGAGGGGGGGAGCACTATCTAGTCCATAGCAACAAAGATACAACTTTTTTGTTTGTTTGTTTTTTTAGGATATGACCTTTTTTATTTCCTAGGTGTCTCCCAGATAAAGGAAGAATGTGGATAGCAGACCTTCTTTTTATCTCTTACTCCTAAATGCTTCAAAATCCTATAGAATAGAGGATTTCAAAAGGACAACTAGAAGTGATGAACATACAGATAGGCTAAATCTTCTCTAAGGCTATATTAAAACAACAAAGAATGTTTACCACCAGAGGATTCTGAGGTGATATAAAGTACTTCATTTATAATCAAACCTGAATTTATATGTAGTAAAAATATAAAATTCATTTTTTGAGAGCTACCAAAATATCTCTTCCTCTAAAAACAAATGTATTCCTAACAGTACTTCCTCTATGGTAAAGTGTTCACCATTTTATTTATATCTTTGAATTGAGCAAATCTTAAGAAACCTATGTCATAATATAGACCATAACACAAAATGTGGTTTCACACAGTAACCCATTTCACTTTTACACCATGATAAAGTCATTAGTTTTCCAAGTCATTTCTACAATTATAACAGATATGTTTAATCACGTATTCAAAATCTTAGGTTATCAAGTAGTTAACTGCCATTTTGGAAACACAGAAATTAGAGCTGCAAAACCAATTCTCACACATAAATTTTAATAGGTATAGTAAAGTAGATCAGCCACAAATATGGAGTGGGAGCATTCAGTGAATGCCTCTAATAGAATTCTTAAGAAAACAAAGTGTAATGGGCATGCTGGCTGCCTAACCCATGAGCACATTTCTTTGTTAACAAGACCTAACTTCATTCAGTTGTGTGCAAAGTCCCTGTGACTTGGGAAGGCCTGACCTTATTCCCTAGATTCAAGATTGAACCTAATTCCTCTAAGGCAATCCTGGTAATTCCTTTCCATTGCTCATGATTATTTCAGAAATCAGACCTAAGTCAATCAGACGTGAATTTGTCCGGTTGTTATCCAGGGATAAGTAGATAGTTTAATTTCTCTCAATTATATTGAAGAAAAAGACTTATTAATAAAAGAATAATACCCCTTACCTTTTATTCACTGGCTTTGTTTGTGAAACCCCTTAGTACTCTTGACTTACTCATGGCAACTGTTATTACCAGGAGAACCAGATGCAGGATGAAGCTGATGGGTGGACTGCAGAGTAAATTCTTTTAAACATTTGAAAGAATATTCAAGTTCACTCAAAATAAGAAAACTGTAATTAAAACTGTAGTTTGATAACATTCTTCTGCCTATCAGAATGATACATCATTTGATAACCCAAGCTTCTACAAACATATAGAGAAACAGGTGTTCCTAGTCTTTGAACCCATGCTTGGAATATAAATTGGTATACATCTGTCTATTGGCAACTTGATAATATCTACCAAAGTAAGAAATGCATATATTCATTTCCAATTAACTAGACTTTAGGTAAGTTATCCTAAATAAGTACTCACATGTGAAATGACTTATATGTAAATAATTCATGTCAGAAAAAATATATTGCAAAATTCTAGAAACAACTCATCAGTACAGTGCTACTTAAATAAATCATACTTCCTTTTGATGAAACATTCTATAACTGGAAAAAGTAATGATAATCTCTATTTGTATTAGTATTAAAACTATTCAGGAAATATTGTTAATGAAAAAAGCAAGGTGCAGAAAGGACATATAACATGCTGCCAAAATAAGGGGGATTGATAATTTATATTGCACATTTCTTATATGTGCATAGAACTCTTAAGACATCAAGAACAATATTCTCTTACGGTTAAGAGGCGACAAGTTAGCAGATGAGAGCCCAGGATAGAATGGAACATTTTTTCTAGTTTTGAATCATGTAAATGTATCACCTATTCAAAATATAAAATAATGTTCAGTTTTTCCCTGTACTTCCTTAGCAGTTGTTTATAGCCCTTCATCTTGTTCTAGTCATATTTCTTCTTCATTGCCCATGTTAAACCAACTGCTCATCGGACTCTTCAATGCCTTAAATTTACCTAGCATTTTTCTACCCATTTAACATTGCACAAATACTTGCAGTGTTCTGTCCGACTATCCATTATCACCTATAGAAATCCTACATGTCTTTTGTGACATATCTCAAAAGACAGCTCTTTCAAAAACCCTTCTCTGATCACCCAAGTAGAAATGATTTTTCCCTCATCAAACTCCCTAGTGTACTTGTACTCTTTTCTACACATAAGATATATTCTTATACAAGAAGACTATCTTCTTATTAGTTTTGAAGGTCCTTAAGAAGGATGTTTTTTACCTATCTTTGTTTTTCAAAATATTATATGAAGGGTACTGTGCTAGATACCTCATTTTTTCAAAATTTTTAGATTACAGAATAAAAAATAATTCAAAATGGAATAGTAAGTTTTTTCATCTTTATACATTAAGAAATAGCATCAGTGATATCTACATCAACAAACTAATTGATAGCTGAATAGATGATGACAGAAGATAACTTCCCATGGAAATGTTAATGGACTCTGGAGTCAAATCTATTAAGAAAACAATAGAAAAACAGGAAGAATCAGGGACAAGATTTACCATCAGTCTTAAAATTGTCAAAATCCAGGGACCCCACCAACGACCCAAGTAAACCTTGGCTTTTCTGGGAGCTATAGATTATGTTAAATAATGAATTTGCAGGATATGCCTCCTAGAATTTGATATTTTCCCCTTGAGAATATGCCAATAATCTCCACAAAGAAAGCGTGCTCTGGATTATGGTTATTATTTGCAAATCCCTGTTTAATCCATTAACAAATAATGGATACCTAGTACATTTTAAAATTTAAAAAAATCTACACTGTACTCCAGAATTTCTTGATTCTGATAACTGTACCTGACATCTCCAATTAACTCACAAATGGTTCAGAAAGGAGAGTATGAGAGAAAGCTGACAGTAAATCAAAATGTAATCAAAAGTGAATCTGGATAGGGGCATCTGGTGGCTCAGTTGGTTGAGTGACAACTCCTGATTTCAGCTCAGGTCATGATCTCAGGGTCCTGAAATTGAGCCTGGGGCAGACTCTGCCCTTAGCAGGGAGTGTGCTTGAGATTCTCTCCCTCTGCACACCCCTCCCCCAATGCTCTCTCCAAAATAGATAAATCTTTTTTTTTTTTTTAAGTGAATCTGGATGGAGAGTGTATGGGAGTTCATTCTACTATTCTTACAACTTTTTATTAGCTTAAAATTATACCAAAGTAAGAGTTACACACACCTGTACATGTATATGTACAACCAGGTAAAATGAATCTAGAATTCAATGTTGAAATTGAATGTTAAAATTCAGGATAAATGCTATCTTTGATGATGGAGATAGAATTGGAAATAAATAGTGACAAGAAGGGAGAGTTAGGGGGAGTCTTCATGAGAAATCTCAATACTCTGTTTCTTAGTCTATATTTTGATTACCAAAAAGTGTCATTAACTTGATGAAATTTCATCAAATTGTGCATTTATGATCAGTATGTATGGTCATGTTTTCTGTGTGTATATCATCCTTTAGTAAACTTCAAGAAAAATACTACCAGAAGAGGAAAAAAAGATTTTCACTTGATTAACTATTATAGAATGTTTTTAATATCTTCCTATGGTAATAAGAGAAAGGAAAGAAAATCTCAAGTAGGATTTAAAGAACTTCTAAAGAAAAAAATCTCAAATAGGATTTAAAGGAATATAACAAAATATAAATGTCATTTTGCTTAAAGTGTTCTAGTCAATACCAGACTTGGTGGCCTCCTACCTAAATTAAAATACACAATAAATCATCTATATATTTATTCTGCTAATTCTAAAAAGTTCCAAGTAATCAAATGTGTATCAAAGTTATAGTATTGGCTCATGATATTCTTTATTCATTCTCACTACTTTAATTAGGGCCTTACATATATTTATATCCTGAAAGTTTCCACAAATAAAGTAGTCATAATAACACTTGAATTATTTCATATGTATCTACATGCCTTTACTGGACATTTTTTAAATGAAACTTTTAAATTTCTACTTTTAGTCCAAACTATAACAAAAGGTTTGACTTTCCTTTGTTCTTTTGTTTTTCTTTTCTTCTGTCCTTTCATTTACCCAACATAAATATCTTAAGCATTAATGTAACTTTTACATGACAGTATATTTTTATGTGTAAACCATCAGGTAAATAGAAAACATTTTTTAAAATGCATCTGTTATCCTGAACTCAAACTATAAGGTCTAAAGGAAACATTTAGAGTTTGTGGTATATATGCATTTTTTTTTCCTGAAAAACCCAGACAAAAAGATTAACTTTCTTTGGAATTAGTATGAATTATAAGGTATCTTTCCACTCAGAAAAGAAGTCAGAATATACTATGAAGAGTTCATTGGCTTCCAAAATTTTAGCTACTTACTTAAGGAAGGATCTCACCTGCTAGGACCTTGTATTCTTTTTCCTAAAAAGGGTCCCCACATTTTATAAGCTTCAGTTCCTACTAAGCTTGGATCTCTCCCCTTCAAAACTGATCTAGATAAATTTTAGTTGGGAAACGAGAAGTGAAGCAGTCCTAAAATAAAATGAATATATGGAAAAATGGTCTCAGAACCTCACATTAAATTTCCTCCAGTGGAAATGGAGGTTGAAACCAAAAAAGTATTTTGTAACCTAAAACACAATATGTATACATTGTGACTGAGCCGGCGTGCTCCCTCCTAGATTGAGCATAATAGTGTACAGGGACATGAAGGTTATGATTCTACCATATACCTAGTCCTTAGCACAGAGCTGGCATATACTAGCTACACAATAAATATGTACAAAATTGATGAATCAGCATTTCTCTGCCCTGCCATTACCCTGCTTATCGAAAACCTATAAAATGCCTCTGACTCCAGGAAATCCTCCTATCTTCCTAGGACAGAAAGTAAAGACCTCAATGGTAGGAGGCCCTGTGATTCTCCGTAAGTGATAATCAACCCAAGGGGATAGAGGAGCAAAGCTGGAAGACCCTATGATACTCTTTTCAAGTAATTTTTATTCATAGTTAATTGATTCTTAAAGCACCCTGGGGCTTGATTTCTTCTAAGGCTTTTTCATTTTTTTCCCACAACAAATGAGGAATTACTATTGATTGGGCACACGTCAAAGAGCAAAAAGGAAACAACATGGACAGTTGCATTTCAATTATGGCCGCTATATAACTAATAGTTTATTGTAATTCTCAAGGGTTTGGTCCCAAATGCTTGTACAGGTTCACCCTTTGCTGACCTCTTACAATCTTTCTGTCAGCGTTTTGAATGTTACCAATTCTGTGAGTAGTACTTGCCATAAAGGTCAGGCAGGCGAGTAAGTTCAGCGTGCCCTCTCACTAGTGAATTCCCCTTCTTTTGTGGCTTTTCACCATGAGTTCACATGTCATGGCCTCTACATCCCACACCGCAGTAAGCAAATTCCAATCCCAAGAAAAAAAGAGAAAAAAGCAAATCCTAATGGACTATTCTAGCTTGTTTACACTACAGGTCTAGAGCAAGCTCAAATCAACAGGGTATATATAAAAGAAAGTCCCCTCTCAGTCACATACATACAGTTTCAGATTCTTAGTCAAAATGCAATTTTTTACTTGTCACAAGCACTGCACTGTTAGCAGAGGATTGATAATGCTTGCAGCTGTCAGATGTGTCAGCAGCTCCAGCAGTGCCCATTCTAGGCTTTTTCCTATTGCTTACTCTGTGTATGGCCTTGATGAAATGTGGGTGGGACACAAGGCTGATAAGAACTTGGCCCACAGGATTTGCCCCAGTAATGATCTGCATAAATACTTCCAGTCCTTGCTACTAATACCCTTGAATGCACAGAGACCTATGCCGCCTTCTTTGGAGATGCACAGCAGCCTCCTTTCAACGATGAAGCCACTGAAAATCCCCTTGATGCTGACCTTCCAGAGTGCAATGACCTGGAAAATCAATACTAGCATAGGTTTTACTTCTTTTTCTGAACTTTAATTTAGGGATGATGACAATGATAATGCTGTTTCATTACACAGAGTAAGAAAGAAAAGCCCAACAAACCAAGATATACAGGATGAATGAATAAAGTTTGTATGGCAGCCTTGCTGTTTGCTTTGACTTTTAAAATATTTTGCTGTTTTTCTTGGCAGCTGCAGTTGCTACAGCTGCGGTCTGCACAAAGTAAAACCTTAATCACATAGTTACACTGAAACATGTTAACAAAGGTAAAACTAATAGACATTGTAAGCAAGATGTATTTCTATGGCATCATTAATATGCTTCAGAATTTTAAAGTAAATGTGTTTTTTATTCTTTCAACACATTGGAATTGGATTTGGAGTCATGTCAAGATGTTCCCACTGTTGAAGACATGAGGAGGTTAAAACGGCTCTGTGTAGGGCAGTAACCTCAGGAGAAAAACAATTAATAGAAAATAAATGGCAAGGTTTTTTGTTTTTTGTTTTTTGCCATCTTTTGTATGATAAGCTTATAATGTACTGGTTTCAATGCAGAAAGCCCAGAGAAAAAAAAATAAATATGTGCTCACCACATTGTAGACAAAACACTAAGCACGTATGTTGTCAGAAATTCAATATCCCTTTCTTTCCTCTATATCCTCTACCAAACAGAAGATTTCACATAAATCAGAGACTTTAGATGTCTATGTGACTTGAGTATAATTTTCTTTTTCTTTGTTTTTCCTTGCTTACTCTTTTCCTTTTATTCTTGCCTGAGACTTGGAGAATGCAGTATAAAACTGTAAAATCAGCCTTTTTTTTTCTAGGTAATTTAGAATAAATTACCTAAAACATAAAGAGGATAATGATAGCACTGCATGAATTTGAAAACCAAAGTTTTCTAGACCAAATCTCTTATTTTACCTGGATAATGGTTCACTTCTGATTGGGAACAATTAATAAATTTGAATAAATGAAAAGTAGTTTTAGTAGTACAACAACATATAGTCTTCATGAGTTATCTTCTTTAATCCAAATATATAATTGTTATAATTTGCAGAAAATCTCAATTAGAATGTAATTATTTTCTCTACAAAGAAATCAGAATAGAATCTTTTTAAAGAAACTGAACACATAAATTACTCTATAGTCATACAACATTTTTTGCAGATGACATTTATGTAAAAATGTCAGTCGTCATACACTGTGTAGCACAAAAGCAATATTAAAATTTTAAAACGAAGCATTTATAACAGAAAACTGGATACAAAAAGAAGCAGGCACTCCTCTTGTATTTATAATTATAGTGCTTTATAACATTTATAAAAGAGTTTCGTAAATATTCTTTGCCTTTTATTTTCACAGAAATTCGGTAAGCAGAGAAACCATTTTTGTCCCCATTTTACCTCTATAAAACTGAGACTCAGAAGAAATGTATTCCCAAGAATTATGTAATAATTAAGGGCCAGGTACAGTTGTCCTCATATTTTCATATCACATTTTGTTTGGCTTAAGTGTACTCTTACTTTTGGGGCTACTCCTTTCATTTCACTGTCCACACCTTTTATATTTGTATTTTTATAGCAAAGTAATTGACAAACTCCATTTTTGGAGATCAGAAATAAGGATCTGGAAACTACCAATTCCTGATGCTTTATCACTGGCTGTATGATAATTCAGAAAAAGGCACTAAGGAAGATATTCATCATAGATTCATCATACAGAAGACAAATATAAATCCTGGCTTAATCAATAATTGATTAAGTTCTTGAAATTTTAAAATTATTCAAAGACATTTGCATAAGTGGGAGTAACTTAAACAAGAAAATAGACATGAGTGATTTGGATGCCATGAAAATTTTAAAGTAAACTAAACTAAGCTTTCTCTGATAAGATGGAAAAGTGACATGAAATGCACTCCTTTCCATGAATACAACCCTGGATATGTCACAGAAATAAGAGAAAGGCCGATGCACCTAATGCTGAAGATTTGAGAAGCCCTCAGAGTTAGGAACTACAATGAGGTCGTGAAATAGGAGGGAGCAGAAAAGTAAGCTCTAAGAATACCAACATAGGCCGAGATAAAGGTTTTTGCTTTTACCGATTTCTTTTTCTTGCATTCATTTTTTCCCCTGCTCATTCAAAATTTAGAGCACTCACTATATGCAGAGTATTCTTCTACGTGTTAAGAATACAATAGAGAGAAAAAGAAAAACCCAAAAAACCAAAAAACAAGAAAAAACCAAACTCCTGCTCAAATGGAGCTGCCATTCTAGTGGGAATGAAGTTCAAAGAGACCATTGCCAACTCCTTCAAAGTCATTTTGGAGTCCACCAGGCAGGATATTACAAATAGGATGAAACTCAACCAAGCTTGAAAATGAGGGAATGATGACAGGTGAAGATAAACTATCTGAACCCTGAGCATTCTTTTCTAAACCTGCAACTGCATACAGAGAGCACGGTGGCTGATTACAACCAAGGGAGACCACTCTGGGCAAAAAGCAGTACCAAGGCAGCATGTTTATAACAAATTTTAGAATGGAATGGTTATAGAGGAAGAAGGCAAGGTAGAATCCAGCTATTTTTCTAAAGTGTCCCTCATTCTAAACTCACTATGAAGGGGCCAAGCTTGGTCTGGCTTGTAGTTCCCTCCGCCTTGTTTCCTTTTCTACCTCAGCATAATAAAGCTCACCAAAACAGAGAGAGAGACAGACAGACCTCAGAATTCAACCATGTTACAAGAAAGTCAATGTATAACAAAACAAGCAAAATAAATGTAGCCAAAATGTCAGCAATGTACAAATGTATATCAAATGTTCTCAAAGGCATGAAGGAGGATACAGGCATACCTCAGAGATTCTGTGGGTTCAGGTCCAGACCACTGCAGTAAACTGAGTATTACAATAGAGCAAGTCAAATGAGTTTTTTTTTTATTCCCAGTGCATATAAAACTTATGTTTACACTGTACTACAGTCTATTAAGTGTGCAAAACAATGCACATACCTTAATTAAAAAATATGTTACTGCTAGAAAATGCTAACCATTATTTGAATTTTCAGCAAGTCAGAACCACTGATCACAGATCACCATAACAAATACAATAACAATAAAATTTGAAATATTGCAAGAATTACACAAATGCAATGCAGAGACCCAAAGTGAGCAAATGCTGTTGGAAAAATAGTGCCAGTGAAACTTGCTCACTGCAGGGTTGCCACAAACCTTCAATTTGTAAAAAATGTGCTATCTACAAAGTACAATAAAATGAAGCTCAATAAACTGAGGGATGCCTATATTTGAAAACTGAAAATGAAACAACCATAAGACATGTATCAAATATGAAAACCGTATCTCTTGAAATGAAGGATGAAATGTATGGTGTAAATAGAAGGGATCAGTTCGAGGGGCACATTAGCAAGACAAAAGGTGAAATTCAGATAGCCAGCAAATATCAAAATTTCAGGAAACGAGAACACATGTGGACTGCTATGGGTGTAGAGACTAGCACAGCTATACTGGAGAACAATCTGGAAGTACTTAGTAAAATGAAACCTAGAGCTATGAAATAACAATCCTAGTCCTGATCTATTTGCCAAAGAAACTCCCACCTAAATCTATAAAAGGACATAGTGGCATGCATTAAAAATTTATTTGTTGTGAAGAGTCCAAAACAACCAAAGAATTCCTCACTATGAGAACTTTATATATATGGAAAATTATGTAGCATAAAAAAAAACAATAGAAATATATACAAAACTAGGCTAGATCTCAATAATACAATGTCGAATGAAAAAAAGTAAATCAAAATCATAAACAAATAGAAATTTCCCCAGACTTTGCAAAATACATACATACATCTTGAAGGGCCTACAAACACATTAGTGTAATTGGAGTGGGAGGGAAGGCAGAGGGAACTAGAATAGAGATGAGATATTAGGGCAAGAAAAACAATTAGAAGAATGAATATTAAGAAATGTTACTCACCAGGATAAGAGTGTACTTTAAAAATTATATGACTAATTCAATTCTTGAATGAATGAATGAGTATCAATAAGATTGATTTGTTACTTCCATGATATCCTTCAGGCTTTGCCCAACCACCTTAGACTCCCAATCAATCCACTTCCTTTATTTTGGAACATGGACTTGTTTCTATTTCAAGTCCATTATGGCCGTTGGTGGACAGCTCCCTCATGTACCAGCAGTTCTCCCCTTTTCATGTTTTCCTATATTTGGTCCTCATCCACTCTTGAATTTTCAAGAGCTTCATTATCCAAACTAAACTTTCCACCACAACTCCAATCTCCTTCTTTCATGTTTAGAATCACATCTTTGTTTATAAACTTTAAGCTGTTAAAAGTCACTGCAGTGGGGCGCCTGGGTGGCCCAGTGGGTTAAAGCCTCTGCGCCTTCGGCTCAGGTCAGGATCTCAGGGTCCTGGGATCCAGCCCCGCATCAGGCTCCCTGCTCAGCAGGGAGCCTGCTTCCTCCTCTCTCTTCGCCTCCCTCTCTTCCTACTTGTGATCTGTCTCTCTCTGTCAAATAAGTAAATAAAATCTTAAAACAAAAAAAAAAGTCACTGCAGAAGGTAGAAAAATGTGAATTAAGGGTTATGTATTGCTCTCAGATGTATGGCCTGTTTTTTAAAGTATCACACAAAGTGTTATGCAAATAAATCTCACCACCAAGTAAAAATTATATACAGGAAAATCCTTATGTTGAACTTGGAGAATTCCCCATTTTCTTACCAGCATATGCATAAAGCGATATTGTCCACTGATGTCTTTCAGTAACTATTTAGTCTATTATTTTCATTAACATGTATGTATGTTACATGTAGACTTTTCACAAGGTTGTATTTTCATTTTCTACTTTTTAAAAGTTTCCGTCTTTTTATCTTACGTTGGTTCAATTTTGGTATTTTACCCAGCTGTCTAATACCCCTGCCATTTAGAATATTTATCCCCCACCCCTGCACTTGAATGTAGTACCCTTAAAAAGAGTAAGTTATCAGAAAAGCAAGAGGTAAATAATATTCCAGTAAATTATATATACAGTATATTATATATTCGCCATGTATTATTTGTAAGAAGTTGTATACAAGAAATTATATATAAGAAATTTATATATGGGGATGCCTGGGTGGCTTAGTCAGTTAAACATCTGCCTTCAGCTCAGGTAATGATCCCAGGGCCTGGGATCAAGTCCCACATATGGCTTCTTGCTCATCAGGGAGCCTGCTTCTCCCTCTGCCTGCCACTCCCCCTGCTTGTGCATGCTCTCTCTCTCTTCTCTCTGTCTCTCTGACAAACAAAATCTTTAAAAAAAATGTATATATGTATGTACATATATATACGTACATACATATATACATATACATATGTGTATATATGTATATATGTATGTACATATATATATAGATATATATACACATATAGAGAGAGAGAGACAGAGCAAGAGAGAGAGGCCATGAATAATGAACTGTAAAGTCACAGTAAATTGAATACATGGTGATTTATAAAATTTTACAGGATATTATTAAAAATAGGCCATTTAGAGTAGTCTATTTTAGTCCCCCTAAAATCAAGGAAGCAAAAGACATAAAGTACCTAAATTTTGTACAGGCTTAGATGTTGCCTTCTGTGATGTTTTTTAAAGAAATGATATGTATAACTTAAAATTACGAGACCATGAAACTCATGGTAGAGAATATTAAAGAATCAGTAACAGCCTGTAGTGATGTCATAATTATTGTTATTTTTTATTTCAGCATGCAATATTATTAACAATTATTTAAATAGTTAAGGACAGTTTATTTGGTGAGTCAGTAGACAGTAAACCACTGTGGAAGTGTAAAGCATCTTTTAAAAGTGTTTTTGAAAAGGTAGTCAAAAATAAATATAAAATCAGTAAGAGAATTCCTATATATCCATTGAAGAATTGGCATCATCAATATAGAGAACATATGATTTAGCCTATATTATTTGGACAAGAAAAGTTGTACTTGCAGCCTTTAGCTCTTTGTGGCATTTCTACTCAAGTAACATATTTAGAATCCTTTGGCTTGAAGTCAGTTGACCCTCCTTGGGGCCATACCCATGTTTTGGTTTAATGTTAAGCAGATATTAATGAGTTTAAAAGACATGCAGTGATGTACTTTTTGTGTATAAACATGGCCAAACACCACAAATTAGTTAATAATGTGTTTTCTATGGTGAAGGTATAACTTTTATATCTATGTGCAGGCTTAGATACTGTCTTTTGTAATGTTACTTAAAGAAATGACATATGTAACTTAAAACCATTAGGCCATGAAACCCATGGTAGAAAATATTTAAGAATCTGTAACAACCTGCAGTGATGTCATTATTGTTATTTTTTATTTCCGCATACAATATTATTAGCAATTTGTGTAGCTTTTATATCTCTGAACTGTAAATCTGAATGATTTTCTATAAACATTTCAAAGTCTGACCATTTTGGAATTAAGTAGGGGATAAACACTACAAATAGGGGACCACATTTCCTTGGAAGAGACATACAAATCATGAAAATATTTTATTCAAAAGGACTGCATTGGAATTGAAATATAAATGAAAAGATTCAAAGCAAATTCTGCAAATGCACTGAATAATCCTTACAGATACCATAAAGCCAATTTTCTAAATGTTTTCACATTCTTGGAGTGGCAGACACTGTGGTAACATTATTTAATAAATATTAGCTAATGAGCATTAGCTAAAATAAATATTCTCTAGTACGGGTAAATACATTTCTTGCCCTTTCATTAAAAAGAGCAATAATCATCTCCTTGTGAGAACAACAGAAATGGATTCATTTTTACTTGAAACTTTTATATAAGTAAAGATTTTTTAAAAAATAATTTTGTACCTATAATGGGTACAGTCTTTTTTACTCATGTTCATAAAGTAGATTCACTCAGAAGAAAGAGCAGTCAGTATTAGAAAGGAGTTAGAAATTCACAGCAGAGTTGCAGTAAAAATATATTTAGCTGAAACTCTCTCTGAGGAAGCTTTTAAAGTTTGATATCCTTCTTTCTACTTTTCCCACATTTTTTTTTTCATCTCCATTTTTCCCTGGTAGTTAATGATTACTAATGATAGTCTTAATGTCTGAATGGTTTAGGATGAAAAGACTATTCACTTATATCCTAGAAGCAGGATAATTTTATAGATTGAGAACTCTCAGGTTACTATCAGGTTGCTATCATGAATGTAGAACTTTTCAGAGATGACTGGCTTTCTAAAGTATCTAACATAAACTCTTTATAACTTCCCCTGTTCTTTCAGCATTGTACTTACTCAGTTACAAAGCTTAATTCTTTCATGGATGCCTTTGCTTACTTTTATAAGGACAATATCTTATTTTTCTATCATTCTATCTTCCATATGTAACTATTTATTGATCATATTTCTATTAATATTTTTAAAAGATTTTATTTATTTATCTGAGAGAGACAAGAGAGCACACACAGAGGGAGAAGCAGGCTCCCCAGTGAGCAGGGACCCCAACACGGGGCTCAATCCCAGGATGCTGGGACCATGACCTGAGCTGAAAGCAGACCCCCAACTGACTGAGCCACCCATGCACCTCTCTATTAAGATTTTTATTAACTGTCAATATTGAAACAATTATAGATTTCAAGAACGTTGCACTGTTGTACAAAGAGGCCCCTCATATCCTTCACCCTGTTTCTCCAATGGTTACATTGTAACTATAGTACAATGTCAAAACAGGAAATTGACATTAATATGTATGTCAATATATGCATATAGCTCTATGTCATTTTATCACTTGTATAGATTCCTGTAACCACCACTGCTATCAAAATACTGAATACTTCTTGTGAAGGTTAAAGTCCTCACCTCTTTCAAAATCTCTTTGTCTTTACCCACCCCTGTTTATTGTATTTACAAATATTTCCTTTAGATACATGGAGAATCACATCAGGCAATGTTACTTTTGTTTGTTTGTTTCAAGTCAAACAAAAAATTTAGAAAACTTATGAGAAGAGAAAAATCTATTATATTTGCTCATATTTTTGCTCTTCTTTATGCTTTCTTCCTGGTGATTTAAGACACCTTCTTTTATCATTGTATTTCTGTTTCAAGAACTTCCTTTAGCCATCCTTTTAGCAACAGATCTGCTGACGATATATTCTGTTTTCCCTCTTCTGAGAATGTCTTTAATCTTCATTTCTAGAGGACAGTTTTGCCCAGTACAGAATCTGAGTTGATGGTTTTTACCTGTCAATACTTGAAAAATCAGTCACTTATTTCTTGTCTTCATGGTTTCTGATGAGAAATCCACTGTCATTCAAATAGATTTTCCCCTACAGATAAAGTGTTTTTTTAATTCTCACTGCTTTCAAGATTTTTTTTCTCTCCTTTATTTTCTGAAGTTGTATGTTTGTATTCTCATTTGGTGTGGATGTCCCTTGGTTTATCCCTTTGGAGTTTGCTCAGTTCTTGAATCTGTAAGCTTATGGCTTTAACCACATTTGGAAATTTTCTAGTCATTTCTTTAAATACATATTCAGCCTCACCCTCTTCGTCCTTTCTTTCTCAGACTCTGAGGACATGAATATAAGGGTTTTTTGGTTATAGTTCCACAGTTCCTTGGAGCTCTGGTTTTGTTGTTGTTTTGTAGTCTATTTTTCCTCTGTTCTTCAGATTGGGTAATGTGATTTGTTCCTTTTTAAAAAAGATTTTATTTATTTATTTGAGAGGATTGAGAGAGAGAGAGCCTGCATAAGCAGAAGGGAGGGGCAGACGGAAAGGGAGAGGGTGAAGCAGACTCCCCAGTGAGCAGGAAGCCTGGTACAGGGCTTGATCCCAGGACCCTGAGATCATGACCTGAGCTGAAGGCAGATGCTTAACCAACTGAGCCACCACAGTGCCCCTTGTATTGTTCCATTTTCAAGTTCACTTATTCTTTTCTCTGTTCTCTCCATTCTGTTGAGACTATCATAGTTTTAAAAATTTTAGTTATTGTAATTTTCATTGCCAAGATTTCTTTTGTATCTTCTATGACTTTGTAAAGCTTTCCATTTCTTTGAGCATATTCATGAGTGCTTATTAAGATATTTTTTATGGGGCACCTGGGTGGCTCAGTGGGTTAAGGCCTCTGCTTTCGGCTCAGGTCATGATCTCAGGGTCCTGGGATCGAGGCCCGCATCGGGCTCCCTGCTCAGCGGGGAGCCTGCTTCCCCCTCTGTCTCTCAGCCTGCCTCTCTGCCTCCTTGTGATCTCTCTCCCTCTGTGAAATAAATAAATAAAATCTTAAAAAAAAAAGATATTTTTTATGGTGGTGGCCTTAAAATCCTTGTTGGATACATCTAATGCATGTGTCACCTCCATGTTGCTGTGTGTTATCTTTTCATTAAAGATGTGATTTTTCTGCTTCTTGGTAAGCTGGATAATTTTCAATGTATCCAGGGCATTTTGAATATTATGAGACTGTATTTTATTTAAATTTTAGTTAGTAAACCTCTCTGACATGACACAGGGTGAAAGTGGGAGCTGCCTTATTATTATGAGATTAGTGTTAGAAGTCCCGGTTCCCCATTCAACCTCCTTTGGAGAGTGATGCTTCTTAAATTTGCTCCTACATGGCCTTCGCTGAAGGGAGAGCAAGTATCGCCTTGGACCTTGTTACCACTGGATGGTGGTGAAAGTTCCAGTTTCTTACCTGGTCTCCTATGGCACCACCCTGACGAGAAAGGTAACATTGTTACCACTCAGTGGGAAGAAAAGTCCTATATTCCTACTGGGCCTTCTCAGATACCACCAATGCAGAGGTATACTGGTTTGTGGGGTTTTGGTTTGTTTGCTTCTTATTACACATTACCAAGTAGAACAGTTTTGCATAAATATGTGCTAAACTAAAAAGGTAGACCCCACTGAAGATATGTAATTAAATTTATGGTATATATTTATAGGTCATTTTGACAGATGCATTCAGTGTGTGATTTAAAAAGGAAATGAAAAGTTTAGTCTTGGAGCACCTGGGTGGCTCAGTCAGTTAAGCCTCCAACTCTTGATTTTGGCTCAGGTCATGATCTCAGTGTCATGAGATTGAGCCCCGTGTCTGGCTCTATGCTTAGCCTGCTTCTCTGCCTCTCCCATTTCTCCTCCCTGCTTGCTCTCTCTCTCAAATAAATAAATAAATAAATCTTTTTTTAAAAAAAGTTTAGTCTTAGCCATCATGCTAGAAGAATTTAAAATGTGTAGAATGGTATAAAAAAATGGAAGTCCTATTTAATGTCTCAAGTATTTTTCATTGTATAACATGAAATTTTAGTTGTCTGTTGGTTTTCAGTAGTCACTTTTTTCCAATTTGAATATATATTGAGGTTACTATTTTCATTAACCCCAATAGTATTGGTACTATTGATACTGCATTTACATTATGAGAACCTAAGTTTCAAACAATCATTGATTTTTCATTTCTTCAAAATATATCAAAAGCAGTATACTGTATAAAAGAAAGTTATCCCACTGTTCTAAAGCAGCTTGTAAAATGCAATGTACAAATTGGACAAAATATGTACAAAAATCAGGGGGAAAATCTTTCTAAGCAACTCCATTGATAAAGAGGAGATAAAATCTCTCCTCTTGATTGAGTAGATTCACTAAGGGTCAGTGCATGTAGTTACAGTGGAATAAAAACCAATAAAAATATGATAAATGAGGGGGATGAAAAGTATCCAAGGGTCAAGTGCCAAATCTTTTCTGCTGATTCTGGTGGATATATATATTTTTTAACACATAGGAAGACATTCTGCTGAAGACTCACATATATATCAGATGTAATAGTTTTCATTTGCAATTTTCATTTTATTTGCACTTTTAGTTTTTCCATTTCTGTCCAGATTTCTTCTCATTGATTGTCTCACCATTTCTGCTGTGTGCTGAATTCTACCTTCACCAGTGTTAAGCATATATACATTTAAAAGTATATTAACCTGATTACTTGCCCTTTTCATAAACAATATAACATATATAAAAGGCAAACTTAATGTTATGTGTTATGTTTATCCCTACCTTTGTCCAGAGCTTATTTTTTTAACTTTTAAGTTTATTACAGCAAACTGATATCAAATATTGCCGTGCATGTAACTATTGTAGCATGAGCACAAGAGAGGAAATGAAACTTTGTGAAGCCTATATTCCATCACTCTAAAGTATCTATACAGATCGTTACATATTCCTCACCATAGGCCAGTTGCTTAGTGACCAGAGAAGTAAACTACTAATTGAAGGTATTCAGTATTGCTGGCAATGCTTGATGCAGGACATTGAACTTAGAAACAGCAGAGACTTTGTCAGATAAAAATGTAGCAGTGGATGAAAGAAAACCAGTTACAATATTATCTATCTAGAAGTGGTTACCAGTTACAATATTATCTATCTAGAAGTGGTTATTGTTTGCTAATATACAATAAATTTTGTTTGCAAAATATTTTGCTGTATTTCTTTCTGATGAAAAGTAACTAAAATAGATTTTATCATTAAGTGTCAACTGCACAATCAGAGTAAAAATCAGAGTTATATAGCATTTATTGAAAATTTAAAAAATCGAAGACAAAGGAAGAAGAGAAAAAGAGCAGGAAGGAGAAGCAGCAGAAGTAGCACTAAGTTAGACCCAGCTTCCTTGAGGTTAGTAACAATATCTGTGTGGACTTGTCTGTTTGTGTATTATATTTCATAATGAAAACAAAGGAAGAAGAAGAGGGAAGGAGGAAGAACAAAATTGAGAAGAAAAGAAACAATGTCAAGTATGTAGGGGAAAGAAAATTGGAAAAAAAAATTACAACACTGTAGATGAATTTATTCAAAACACAGAAAATAAATGAGTGATCATTGTGTGTCCACCTTCATTTTGTAGAAAAGACAGAGAAAGAAAATGTCCTTCCTAGACCAAGACTAAGTTACCAAATTAGCTCAGTTCCCTTGTTGGCTTATTTGCTACATCTAATATAATTCCATATTTATGGACCCTCACTGTCCAGAGGCATGCATGCATAAGTGTGTGTGTGTGAGAGACAGAGAGAGAGATTTGAATAATTCTATCATAAGAGTTCATGTGTTGCAATAGTCAGTTGTCAAATGTATCTTTAAACTGATTTTATCTAATAATGGCTGAAAACAGGATATACATTAATTCTATGTCTGATCACCTGCTGGTTAACTATATCTTATGTGGATTGCAACTATTTTTAAAAATTGGCACATAGCTAAATGTTTGAAACAACAACTGATCAGAATGTAATTTTTAATATCCAGACACCATATCAAGACATACAGGGTCATTATGAATATGAGTTGTCTCCAGTGATTGAAGATAAAGGTGGTAACATAAAAGATGGTCTTAGTCTATGCTGTACTGATGATACAACCTTTTAAAATAAATCTTAGAGATTAGGTTGTCATCTGTCTGTTTCTCTTAAAAGGTGAGTATAGAACATACTAAAAATCAAATTCAGCTCTTTGTACTCTGGCTATATTTATGCATAATTTAAATATAAATTTTTATTTGGGTGTTCAAGAACAGTAGTCTCTATTTATATACATGTAGCATACATGTTTTCCCCAAAGATTTAAAGTTAATGAAAGACAAGAGAGTTGATCAAAATTCTGAATAGCTGAACAGAAGTTCAGTATGCCTTTGTTATAGCATACCAACTGACATTCTACCCAGAATCTGTTTTGTCTATCCTTGTTTTAAAGATAAATATTCGAAGTGCGGCTGGGTGGTTCAGTTGGCTGGGCATCTGCCTTCAGTTTATGTCATGATCCCAGGGTCCTAGGATTGAGTCCTGCATCGGGTTCCCTGTTCAGCAGGGGAGGCTGCTTCTCCCTTTCCCTCTGCCTTCGCTTCCCCTGCTTGTGTGCTCTCTCTCTCTCTCTCTCTCTGTCAAATAAAAATAAATACATACATACATACATACATACATACATACATACATACATACTTGAGATACTACTAGATGATTACAGCTTTCTATTGCTGCAGAAGAAACCACTTCAAAACATCACAGCTTAAAACAACTAAGCAGCAAGCATTTATCTGCTCACAGTTCTATAATCTCAGCTGGACACAGCTGGTGTGTCTTGTTTTTCCTCCAGATGGTATTGGTGAGGTTCTTCCATGTGTCTGTTTTCAGTGAGCAGCTTCGGTGGAACTGGTGGATCCAAGATGGCCCCATTCAATGTTAGCCTGGACTGACTGATGTTGACTAGGCTTTCCTCTCTGTCATCTTGATCTTTCATTCTCCTGGTCTTTTATTCCCCTTTTCCACCATAGGGCTTCTCATCCTCAAGGAAGCTAATGTGGATATCTTTACACAGTGGCTGAGGACTAAGAGGGAGTAATGGAAGCTACAAAGCCTCCTTTAGACCTAGGACAAGAACTTGTACGGTGTCACTTCTGCTGCTTTCTCTCAGATCAAGTAATTCATTAGGCTAACCTATGTTCAGATCCAGAGGTCACTGCAAGGATATGAATTCAAGAGGCATCATAATTCACTGGGGACCATTTGGTAATATGTGTTAAGGTAAAAAATTTGTTGAAATAGAACATGCATATAAAAGCAGTATATCCTTATATTTGCTTCCTACTGTTGTCATAACAAATCACCACAGACCTGGTGACTTGAATTAATAGAAATTCATTCATTCTCTTACAGTTGTAGGAGGCCAAGGTCTGAAGTTGAAGTTGAATTGTTCTTTACAGGAGGCTCTGAGAGAGAACCCATTTCATGCTGTCAGGAATTCTTGGTGTTCCTAAGTTTATAGGCATATCATTTCAGTCTCTGTCTCTGTCATCACATGACTTTTTCCTTCTGTCTCTGTCTATTCTATCTCTTATAAGAACATTCATCATTGGATTTAGAACTCATTATAATCCAGAATAATTGTAATTTAGATCCTTACCTTAATTACATCTTCAAAGACACTTATTCCAAATAAGGTCACCTTGGAAAGTTCCAGGTGGACATACCTTTTGGGGGAACACCATTCAACCTACTACAGTTCTCTTCAAATTTTATAATTTTCCCTCATACTTTTTCAGAAATTTCTACTACAAAGAATCTGGAATTGGAAAACCTTATACCCACACATATTTAGAGCAGCATTTGTCAAATCATATTCCTCAGGAAACTAGTGCTAAGAGTTCTTCTATGAGTAAAGTGTTTCTTGGTCACATAATTTTAGAAAGTACTGATTGCTATTAACACTTCCTGGAGAGTCACAGTGTACATTAATTTATTAAAGAGAAACTGTATAGGAAAAAAATACCAAATTTCAAAGAAGCGCTTGTTTTCCCTTAACAAGTAATGCCTATCAGTACATCACAGAATTGGGGTTATATGTCTCAAAGGTTCTGATGTGAGCTGTAGTGTAGACTATATGATATTAATTTCAAAATGTAAAACAAAATCAACCTGTCGTTATTGAACATTTTAATAATCTGCTTCCTGGCCCCTGAACTTTTGATGCCTGGAATATTCTTTCTCCTTTTTTTGATTAACTCCTACTTGTCCTTTAGAACTCTGATTAGAATTCATTTTCAAATGACAACTTTTCTTAACTACCCAAAGATGCAATTAAATTTGTTCTTCCAGTGTTGTTGTTTTTTTCTTCTTGCTCCTACTGTTAATGTACCACTGAGGCATTCTATTATAATTACTTTGGTTTGTGTTCTTTATTTAGTCTCCAACCATATGTTTGTTGGGGGTAAGAATCTTATTGGTCTTTGATTCCTCAGACAGAACTGGTATCCAATGCTTGTTGAATGTATGCATAAAAAAATTTGACATTGCATAGAAATAGACCAACAGAGCTCAGTGTTATACATAATCCTAAAAGAGCATTCAGTTATAGAATATTTTGCATGGAAATCACTTTATGCTTTCAGAATAATGTCATCTGAAGTCTTTTATTTTCCACAGGTTGCAGCAATCATCTTCAGAACTTAATTCTTTGTGTGGTGAATGCCCAACACTAAACAATGGGTCAGTGGAATTGTTACAAAAAATAAAAAATAAAATAAAATAGATCATAGAAGGTGCCTGGTAAAATAATTTTAAAAAATGAAATCCCTTTGATGTTATTAATCAAGACTGACTCTATTTATATTACTCAGATAATTAGATTTCTCCAAGAAACAGTACTAAATTTGGTCAACCTATGCATTAAGAAGAAAAAAAATATTTCTTTTAAATATTCTTTTAACAGCTTCTGCAGAAGTAAGTTTATACCCCTTTCTATAATCTTCTTTAGAAACAAAAGCTCTGTTGTTTTCTATACTCATTCAGAATTGCCCAAACGTGTAAGCCATTAACCAACAAAGTTATGTCAGTCCAATTAACTGAATCAACAAGAGAAGTAAATTTTAGACAATGGGCATATCATCCCACTAGTGAGTTATTTACCTCCAGCCTCTCTGTCCCTACACCACTAACATGCACACAGCATTAGATAAAACTTATTTAATTACATATAACTAATTGAGAACTTTGTTCAAAGGTTTCCAGAATTTCATATCTAAATACTTCTCTCAACATAAGATTTCACAGCATGAGGCCAAGTTTGCACAGGGATCATTCTCTTTTACATGGTTTGAAAATAAGTCTTAATGGCAGTCATTTCTAATAAATAATAATCTGTCATGGACTAAAAATCATTTTCTTGATGTAAATATTTCATCCATTTGAGTATATTATCCTTGAAATCTAGGTTTCAATTAAACAAAGCAGATTTATCGGTTCACTGAATATTACTTCAGGAAAAAAAGAAATATTCCAAAAAAGTAATTTACCCAAGATAAATCTGGTTTATCCCAAGATTTACTATTAATTTTCTTGATTGCAATTGAGGGCTAGAGTATATAGTTAAGATCCTAAAACTCTGCCAAATGTTATTTGTACTGAATAGAATTAAAGTAAATCATTGTGTTAACTTTTTAAATTCTTTTTTAAAGACTTTTTCCATTTATTCTTCTCTTAGTTTGGATATAATAGCAAAACTAAATGTATCCCTCGTTTGCCCTCTTATCAATTACAGCTGGGTTGCACCTTCCTAAGTATTGCTTTATAATAAGTGCAAGATAAGCAAATTTGTTTCTAACTCTCAGGCCTTCATAGAATAGAATTTGGGAGCAGTTAGGCCTCAGAAACAAAATATTTTTAGCATTTTATGTTTGCTCTTGTTCTTCAGGTGTACAGTCTATGAAAGCCCACTTAAATGAACACAGGCAATCTTTCGGTAAACTGATTTCTATAGATTTCTTCAGGTCATAGGAGTGTTTTCTTGCTTCAATTTGCCAAGAGAGACCTGACCTGAGAAAGTCTAGGTACTGTTTGTGAGACTGTGTATGAGACTCTTTGTTTCTCCTTGTCGTAATCACATGCCATCCCAAGTAGAGAATTACAAACTAAATCATATGAAAAAAAATGGTTTGCATCATACCCAATAATGAAAAGCCTCACAAACCTGTGGCTGTGTTGTGGCCCCAGAATTCATCACTTGGTAGTTTGCAAAACCTAAAATAATCCATTACACGTAGCAAATTTGAAATTTGTAGAATATACTTAGTTTGCTTAAGCCTCTTCTGATGTAGTTCATATCTGTTCTTCATTGTAAGATGGTTAGTAGACCCAGCAGAAAGGACTTCAAAATATTCTTGTTTCCTATGGAAGTTTGGAAGTCTGTTGACTCCCTAGATGTTCTGTTTGTAAGTCTTTCTTGCATTGTTTTCCCTTACTTATTTCTGCTCACACACACGTGAGCTATTTTCTTTCCTATTGTGTGTACTTGGCAGATTTTCTGGGCACTGTGCCCAGTTGGTTTAATGTGTGCTTATTATTTTCTGTAGAGTTCTTGATTCTGTTTTGGAGATGGGCATTCTATAAATTATTAATGATTGTTATTGTACTTTAGATTCCACATTCCTTTTGGAATTTAGAAACAAAGAATGAACCTTAAGCCCAATTGGCAACAACCAAGAATATCAAAGCTATACCCAATGCTCAACTGCGAGATAGGAGAATAAAGAATGTTTTGGAGTGATTAAAACAGGATTTTCCTATAAATAGTTAAAATAAACAGATGTAAACATAAAGGACTAAATTTATCAATAGGCGAAATCTTCACCCATTTCACCATCCAAACATTACCAATAAGTTTTATGATCAGTGTTTCCATGGGTAAACATATCTTTTAGATATATAAAGCTGAGAAAGTACTAACTTTCTCCTCCAATTCACAAGAATTTTTGCACTTGATGTAGTAAGTATGACAGTATCAAACACTTAATAGAACATTGCTGAATTCTGAATTTTGTCAGATAATAAAAGCAATTTGAATTTAGCTATCATTTCAAAGAAGAAAAAAGTCACATTTTAAAATAATTTATACACACACATTTTTAAAGGAGTAAATACCAAAGGAAAAAAATACAGAGAAAAATATGTGGGGAAAAAGTCTGGAGGTACAGAAGAAGAAAAAGAAACTTTTTATTAGCAGTGAAATATAGCTACTAATCTACTGCACAGAAGTGAAATTTGGGTCTTTACCTTATAGCTGTAATGATTCACGTTTTGAAATTAGAGTTTACCGGGTGCCTGGGTGGCTCAGTGGGTTAAAGCCTTTGCCTTCAGCTCAGGTCATGATCTCAGGGTCCTGGGATTGAGGCCTGCATTGGGCTCTCTGCTCAGCAGGGATCCTGCTTCCTCCTCTCTCTCTGCCTGCCTCTCTGCCTACTTGTAATCTCTCTCTCTGTGTCAAATAAGTAAATAAAATCTTTAAAAAAAAAAAAGAAATTAGAGTTTACCTTAAGGACAATATATCCCTAATAAAGTGGAGCTAAGAAGATGTCATAAGAATTGTGAAGTAAGTACTATCTTACTATTTTTATACCGGAAGTGTATTGATTCTCAATTATTTTTATCCTAATGTAAAAAATAATGAAATTACATTTTATTTTCCAAAATTATCCTCCCCCAATCTTATAACTTTTTCCTTCTTT
Organism: Ailurus styani; assembly: GCA_002007465.1. Classification (NCBI taxonomy): domain Eukaryota; kingdom Metazoa; phylum Chordata; class Mammalia; order Carnivora; family Ailuridae; genus Ailurus; species Ailurus styani. The sequence continues at coordinate 2,566,726 of LNAC01000162.1, read as the reverse complement.
CTCTCTCTCTCTTTCTGCCTTTCTTTTGAGCATTGTAAATATATTTTTTAATCCATTCTCCTGAAATTGGATCTGGATCTAGTGTTTTGATACACTTTGCTATAAATCTTTGTTTTCTTTGAATAAAAATATTTTCTACATTTTCATTATTCTAATATTGATTCAGCTTTAGGGTTAATTTATATGCAAAGCAAATAATTTATCCAAACTTGTAAGGGATATGCATTATCAGAACACAACACCTGCAGGACAAAAGAGAGGTTAATTTCATTGTTGCTCCAAAGCAAAAGGAGATCATTATGGAGCCTGCGGTAACCAAGCTCTGTGAAATAGCTGCATTAGTCATTAACTTTCCAGCACTAAATTTCATATCAAACTCAATTAACTACTACATAGCTTTTAATGACAATATTTTTTCAGATGCAGCTCTTGTTTACTAATAAGATTTCACATCACGACTATCTGTTCCATTACTTTCTCTATGTTAATATTCAAGTCTTGATTTTCTACAAAGAAAATGGGGCAATGAAAATTGCATTTGCTAGTAGTTCTCTTTGAATTATGTTTCAGCATTTCAAGTGTGTTAATGTAGTTCTTTAGAAGCTAAAGGGAACGATTATATAGGAAGCCAGAGTCCTCTATGTCTATCCCCAGGATTGATGAAGTTTGCTATTTATGCATATTTCCCCACAATGTTGCTTCTGTGTTGGAATTTATCAGGATCAAAACTATCTAAATTGGAAATGTCCCTTAGTATATTTTTATCACAGTGAAAGTCAAAGCCCAGAATAACAAAAAGGCACAAAATTAATGTCATCAGGAAACAATTTACGCAGCTAATTAGCATAGCATTCTCATATAAAAAGACAGATGGATTAAGGGATCAGGTCATTCATAGCCTGCAGTAAACTGCTTCAGTCTTTAATCCCCTGCTGTTACCTATCAACGGGTGCTCTTTTTATGGACTTAGATGGATCCTTGGAAAGATTTAGATTCTCCCATTAGATTGATTCACCTTGTTCCTTAACTTTTATTGATGATATATTTCATTATTTTCTTACGAAAGTAACAATAAGAACTTGAATTTAGTTAACAGCTGGAGAATTGAAATAAAAAAGTCTTTGAACATTTCCTGTAAAATAGCTTCTCCAACAGACACACACACTGTTACTGCTCTGTCCTACTAAGAAACAGGCCTTGGTTTGAAGACAACCATAGAAGAGTTATTTCCTACTTCGACAAGAGCTGGGATTATTTTGCAAGTGATATACAGAGCGTCCAAGACAATGAGTAGCCACTAATGATCAACCATGAAAAACATCAGATTCTTTAAAGAGAAGTCAATCAGAATAGATTGATTTTCATAAGTCTGTAAAGTGTTTAAAAGGATAATGCCTAAGAAAAGTATCACTAAAGATATTTGATATAGTATATACAAAATCCAAACCAACAAATGAGAAAAATTGTCTTCCTTTTAAGATGTAGATAGGGAGATAAATTATTTCCTTTGATTATTGTGTTAATTTCCTAGGACTGCCATAAGAAAGTCCTACAATGTGGGTGTCTTAAAACAATAAAAAATTATCATCTTATGGTTCTGGAGAGGAGAATTTTGAAGCCAAGTGTTGACAAAGTTGATTCCTTCTGGAGAACTCTCAGGGGACTGTCCACTTCATGCCTCTCTCCTAGTTTATGGTGGATTCCAGTAATCTTTATTTTTGTATTTGTAGGTGCAATCTGCCTCTGTCATTACATATCCTCACATAGCATTTTTCCCTATACGTCTCTGTCTCTGTGTCTAAATTTCCTCTTTTTTGTAAGGACACTAGTCATTCAATTAGGGCTCACCCTAATCCAATATGACCTCATCTTAAATTGATTGCATCTGTTAAACCCTATTTCCAAATAAGATCACATTCAAAAGTACTGGGGTTAGGATTCCAACATACCTTTTTGGAGATATAATTCAACCCATAACAACAAAAATGCAATCAGAATGTTAGTTTTCTAATATATAACAAGAACTATGTTATATGAAATAAAATTCTTATTCCAGCATGACCAGAACAAAGGCACACCTGTATGGGAAAACAAAATATAGTCACATGAGAGCTGGGTATATATATTGTATCAAAAAAAAAATTAGATAACTAGGATACTTTATGCCATCAAGCTAAAAATAAATGGACACATACTTTTTAAGTCTTGCCAAAGGAATTGACAATTTCCCTAGCTCACACTTTCTCCCTAGTTCAGGACTTGGAATTACACTTGAAGAGAATGCAGATTTATACCTTAGGGGCTCATCTGCCCCTCTCAGTTACCATAGGTGACTAACTCTCCTGTGACTGACAGACTTTCTTTAGGTATATTAATGAATTCAGTCCCAACACTATGCAACTTCTTGGCTTTAGATCCCTTAGTTTGCTTTAAAAAGCTTAAGTCTCAAATGGCATTCTTCCTTCTCTTTGTTTTTGGGATTATGTTTTTGCAGTTCTTCTCCTTGTTACACCCTGTGCTAGGAACTTGCTTCTCTATATAGATTATATATATGTGTGTATGTATGTATATATATATATATGTATATATACATATATATATATACATATATATATATATATACATACATACACACATATATATAATCTATATATATATACACACACACATTCACACAAATTGTCCCATTTGGAGAGCCGTGAAAGTATTCCTCTTTTTCCCCCCATTTTTTCTCTTTAACAATGTTACACAACTCTGTACATATCTATACATTTGTAACTGCATATATATATGTGTATTTGTATATATAAAATATATATTTATGTCTATATATTTAATATATATCCTATTTGCTTGTATATAGTTTGCATCTGTATATAAAATATATATAATCACTATTATCATTTATTGAGAACATATTATTTGCCACCATATATATGGTATACTTTGCATTCATTGTCCTATTTAATTCTTAATATCTCAATGGGATAATTATTACCGTTTCTCTCTCTTTTTTTAAGATTTTATTTATTTATTTTTTGAGAGAGCGAGAGAGAGTAAGCAGGAGCATGAGAGGGGAGAAGGTCAGAGGGAGAAGCAGACTTCCCATGGAGCTGGCAGCCCGATGTGGGACTCCATCCTGGGACTGCAGGATCATGACCTGAGCCGAAGGCAGTCGCTTAACCAACTGAGCCACCCAGGTGCCCTACCATTTCTCTTTCAAAAATAAGGACACCAGGGCTCATATTGCTGATCTACATTGTTCATTTTCTTCATAGCAGGCATAATAGAAATAAAAATTCATAGTTTTTCCATAATTTCAAAGGTTTTGCATCATGTTACTTTATCTGCAGCAGTCTGCATTATTCCCAACTTTATTTACTTCATGACCTGGGAGTTTTGGACCTCCATACTTTGTCTTTGCCTCTCCCATATATAAAATGTGACATTTCAACATATTTAACTCCTGGTTATTTTTTAAGATAAAGTGAAAATATCAACTATTCCAAGAAGCTTTTAGAAATAAGTTGAAATTAATAACCCCTCATTCTGTACTCACTTAACCCTTTGTTTATAATAATATTAAGCATCCTATTATAGCCATTTGTGTATATTTATCTCCTTCAATAGACTTTAAAGTTCATTACAGAGGCACCTGGGTGGCTCAGTTGGTTAGATACATGCCTTAGGCTTGGGTCATTATCCCAAGGTCCTGGGATCAAGTGTGACATTGGACTCCTTGCTTAGTGGGGAGTCTGCTTCTCCCTCTGCCTGCCACTCCCCCTGCTTTGTGCTCATACTCTCTTTCTCTCTCTGTGTTAAATAAATAAAATAAATAAATAAATCTTAAAAAAGTCCTTTAGAGACTTGCTCCTCAATTTACTAATTAATTCAGCAAATATTGGAGGGAATATCTGGAATAACTGGTATATTATTAAACACTGGATATACTACTATGAATGAAGAGATGAAATTCCTTCCTTCATAATATGTAAATCTTAGGGAATATGATATTTGCTAGAAAAGTATACAAATAAAATTATAATATAGAAGCTAGAAGTAAACATTTAGTAAATGTTTTGCTATTTAGTTTAAAATTAAAAATAATATCAAGTAGTTATTCTCGTTTAAATGCATTTATCTTAAATTAATATTCAATTAAAAATAAGAATTCATAATTTATTTCTTCATATATAGCTTTAAAATAATGGATAAAATAATAAAATAAAATGAATAAATCACTTTCTTCCAACAATAGGATATATTTGTTTATGTTATTGCCACTTTGCCATCATCAGGGTAAGGAAAAAGAAAGCATTTTATATTGTATTGCCATAAAAGAAAGAGTTACGTAGGAAGCACATAAAAGTTCATTCTTCACGTTTCTGTATCTGTGACTATAATAAAGAACAGAGGTCATGATCTTTATGATAATAATGATCTCGTGTAACCTTTGTTCTCTACACATTGTTGTTTTTATTTTACTTGTAAATATTATAGATACCTGAAAATTATTGTCAGTACCTAGCAGTAAATAAGAAATGCGTGATTTTTGGTGAGTGCACAACAGTGATTCAATGGATGGAGTTCATCTTTTATTTTTCTACCAATAAAGTTAATTGGAAATTAAGTTTTGGGCATTGTATAACTGGGAAAGAATTTAGAGGTTATTCAGTCCAGAGATTTTATTTTATAGGTGGAACAAATGGGACTTGTAGAAAAAGTTAAACAAACTTGTAGCCCCAGTAAGGGACATAGCACTAGCTCAAACCAGTATTTTTTCACTTTAAGTCAACAATTAGGAATATCAGCTATGACTGATCAATAATGTGTAAAAATTATAAAAAATTATATAGTAAGTATTTGTAGTTCTAAAAAGAACACATTAAAGCACTGTAATTTATCAGTTTTTGCTCTCTACATCCTGTCAGCTTTTTGGAGAACCCACATTTTCTATATATTACTTAACATTTTCACTAGCAGTGATGCATTTGAAAGCCATCTTGGAGGGCTAGAGTAGAGTACTTTTATGTTTTACATTGAAGTTGTGGTTCTGTTTGTCTTTTTCCTGATCCTTTTTATATTTGATTCACTAAAACAAACAAACAAACAAAAACCTGGATCTTATGTTAACCTAGGAAGATAATGTGTTTTCAGAAAGAAACGTGTGTAATTGATTTCTAGCATACATTCCATAGATAAAATTTCCCCTTATACAAAACTATTGTCTTTTTTATGGTAGATAAGATCATCCTTTGTCACAGAGTAATGCAAATACTATAGTCCCCTTGTTTAATGCGACCTGTCCAAACTCAGGGAACTCAGGTGAGTGTCTCAGTGGTCTTTCAGGCTTGAACCATAACCATATTTCAACAAGACATGTCCCACTAGGAGTATCAGCTGTGTTGAGGTAGAGTACCACTATCAAGCTAGTAAGTGATTCCCCATTGACTTCCTTTGTGTCCTTTCTACAGGTTAAACCAGAAGAGGGATAGGGTAAATAACACACATCATACCAGCTGGGAACTGATGCACATGTCTGCATGGAGCTAGCATGGAAGGCATAGCATCCCCCATGTGAAGGCTGTTAGTAAATTTCCTATGTGTAACATCCTGTGTGCATTGGAGTTGCTTGGAATCACAGCAATGCAGAAGTAAGTAACTGTTTCTGAGGAAATCTTTAAAGTTCAATTCAAATAAGCAGAGTGCTAATAAAGCAGATTTTCAGCCTATGTTGTTGCAGCAGTTTATGCTACATCGGATTACTTTTAGTGTATATTATATTTTTTAGCCATAATTCCAAACCAGATGGTAAATTTTAAACTAAATTGAGTATAACAGATTTGGACATTTGCTTGTTAGGTCTGGGCACTGTTACCTAGGAATTAAATTAGCAACCCAAATTTATCCTGTTCAGAATTACATTTTAGGCCAAAGAAGGAAAAACACAGGTATTTGATATATTGATCATCTCCCCAGATTCCTGGTATTACCTCTTCCCTCTCTTGCTAAAAAAAAGCAGGGTATTAAGTTTGTTTAATAAACTGATAATATTTATGTTTTCAGAAACCTATACTGTTATAGAAACATTGTAGAGGGGCTCCTGGGTCGTTCAGTTGGTTAAGCAACTTCCTTCTGCTCAGGTCATGATCTGGGGGTCCTGGGATCAAGCCCTGCATCAGGCTCCCTGCTTGGCAGGGGGGCCTGCTTCTCCCTCTCCCTCTCTCTCTGCCTCTTTCCTGCTCTCTCTCTGTCAAATAAATAAATAAAATCTTAAAAAAAAAAAGAAACATTATAGGGTGGCATGTTTTATTTATAAATAGTTAAACAATTTTCTGAAGGGGCATAAATGTACATTTTCTTGGGTTGGATTAGAAAAATGAAACTGAGTAATTATAAATCAAATAATAAGAGATTTATAATGTTTAGAACTCATTGTCTCTATGTAGCAGTCATAAAGAGACACACAAGGGGATTTTAAAAATACTTTTAGGTCTTCACACATAATGGTCAAGCTTCAAGTACAGCCTTTCTTTAGGAGAGAATTTGAGGTTTAGGCTTGACATATATGAATATGAAAAGAAGTATTATAGTTCAGGGAGGGTAAAAGTGGCCACTTACATGGATTCAGAATCCAGTGACCTCCAATCTCTCACTGTGTAAGACTGTGCAAGAAATAATCTGAAGTATATTAGGGAAAATATAAGCCCCAAACATAGAGGCGGGGGAAAAAAGACAGAGGGAGAGAGATGAAAGCATTTTGGACCAGTAAGTAACGTTAGACCTACCATGTGTGAGAGAAAGAATGAAATAAACATAGAAAAGAGTTGAAGGCTTAGGGAACAATAGGAAGCACTTTCCACTGCTGCAGGAAGAGAATCAGATAGGAGTATCCCTGCTGGCATGAGAGTGATACAAGTTTTTCAAGATCTAAAAAGTCTAAAATCTGAGGGCAGGAAAGATTTCAAGGATCATTGGAAATACTGATCTTCTCTGGGCATCTGTGGACACAAACTGTCAATAACATCTTGAAGCCAAAAGCTTTATAGGTGATTCTCTATTTGTGATTAAATGGAGAAAAAGACAAAGGGATTTCCTTTGATATGAGACCCTTGGAACATAAAGACAGAAAAGCAAGAATTGGGGTATGGGCAGAGTTAGAAGAAATGGTTATAAATGTTAGTTACCCACAAGAGATGAAGGTAGTATGGAGGTATGGGCATATTTCATACTAAATTCAGAACCCAAGTAAATGTGGAAGACTTAGTAGGGAAATGTAAACATGGTGTTTAAACTAGAGTGGGAATATTGAACATGGGAACCATTTTTGTCCTAAAAGGCAGTGTGGCCTTGATGTGGATTTATTTATTTTGAGAACTTCCAATGGCAACCTTGAGCTCATAGGAATTAAGAGAATGTTTCAATGAAGAGGCCTTATGAGAGTGGGTATGGATTTGTCTATGTCAATCTCCTTTATCCCAAAACAAAGAGCCACACATTGGTTGATGATAGCCTTTACTATTCAGGCTCAGTATACCAAAAGGCAGGGGAGACCATTTCTTTCTTCATGTTACTTCCTGAGCGGAGAGAGACTTCTACCTCAAACTCCAGATGAAGTGTTTTTGCAGTGTTCTTAATATCCTCTATCTACTTTATCTACAAGAAAGGAATTACTAATTTATGGCAAGAGATTCATAAAAGCCTCTTTTTATTGAATGTTTGATTTATTCAGTACATTTGCATGTGGCATGGCTACCTGTGTCCTGTTCCCTTGACAAGCTAGGTTTCAGGCTGTGGGCTTGACTTACGTAGTTATTTTGCATATGGTGAGCAGACCAAGGGTAGACGTTTTTTCTCCATTGCCTAGTTCTGTCTTATTCTCTTCATTTCAGTTTATCAGTTTCTAATTGGGTAGCTTAGTTTGAGACACTAGTTCTGTCAATTTATGATAGGGATTCAGTACCTTATCCTGTTGTACAGACCTTTTAAATTTATATTGGTAAGTAAGGAGTTTTTTAATAGAACCATTAAAAAATGCCATGCATATTGGGGTAATGGGATTGTTTTCTTTGGCCTATGAGAGCTTCCATTTTACTTATATATGTCATTAATTCTTGATTGATTTGTGTAGTGGGTTGACTAAAACCTAGATCTTGAAAGGGATTTGTTTCAGTTCCCTCTACCTCCAAATTTTTCATATTCTGCTGTATACATGTATGTTTTACAAAACTTTTCCATTTGACTTCAGTTATTTGGGGAAGAACCAGAATTAACTAGAAATCAACCATCAGATAAAAAGAGCTCCCCAGCTTGGAGAAATCATTTCCTCTTAAAAATCCTGCCAAATTCATGGAAGGGATTGTAAATTTGAATATATTCTACTGAATGAGAATTTACTCAAAGAAAATCTTCATTTAGTTATTCCTTAGGTAGAGCATACTTAATAAGATATTTACATGTATTTTCATTTGAACAAAACTTATTTCACTAAAAACTAGAGTCCTTAGTGTCACAATATGGTATTTTATTTATCCTTTCTTTAATGAGAATATGGAGGGATTTCTGTAGATTGGTAATTTTTGGAAACATCCTTGAAAAAAATGATCCTCTTATCCTTGAAAACTGTACTTTTAAAAACACAGTTGGGGTATCTGGGTGGCTGAGTTGGTTAAGCATCTGTTGGTTTCAGCTCAGGTCATGATTGTGGGGTTGTGAGATGAAGCCTGTGACGGGCTCCACACTCAGTGCAGCATCTGCTGGAGATTTTCTCTCCCCCCCACCTCCCTGCATGTGCATGGGTGCTCTCTAAAATAAATAAATCAGCAAAAAAACCCTCCATGCAATTAAATCTATATTCGTCGAAACCTCAGCAATATAAAATATAGCATTATAATTTTGACTTTTATGCAATAAATGAAGAAATCAACATTTTAAGTAATTAATGAAATACCTTTTATTGGAGAATGGTATCAGAAACCAGATACAGAAACGATGTTTGCTTGCTGCTACTAGAGAGTTGCTGCTCCTACACATTCTCAGCTGACAAAGCAAGAAAAGATAGCCTGTGTAGATACACACAATTGTAAATATTTCTATAAATAACCTTGCATATCTCTATTAAACTAAACATGAGTTCATACTGATATCTTTATCTTAAATACATTCCCATGTGGTTCATTCTAGCTTTCTCACCTTGTTTGTTTATAAATTCTCACTCAAACAGTGAAAAATGTGGCTTCCACTCTCCAGCATCAGTTAATTGTTCATTTGCAATGTACATGTATTGTGTTATCACCATGATTAGCCTGTACCCCTGGGAGGGGGATCTTCATTAACTGAAGTACTGTACTTATACACAATTCCTTTGCCTATAATCTTATAGTCTCCTCACATTTCCAAAGTTACTTAATTATGTTTCTCTCATCCACTTCAGTGAGATTGTTTCATACATTTTAAGAGTTATATTTTTTGTCACATCCTGCATTCCAACATTTTATAATCTCTCTACTTCCTAATTGATAATTTTTAAAAACTACATAATTGAAGGTTTACTCTTCATGCTCAAAAATTCTGTGGATATCAACAGAAGAATAATGTCATGTATCCACCATTATAATATCATACAGTTTCAATTTCCTAAAAAATCCCTGGTGTTTCGGTTTTTTAACCCTCTTCACTCTACTCTCTCCTCTGGTACCACTGATATTTTTACTGTCTATAGTTTTACCTTTTATCCAACATCATATAGATAGAATCATACAGCATTAGCATTTTCAGACAAATTTCTGTCACAGAGCAATAGGTATTTAATAATCATTGATTTCATCTTGCGGCCTGATAGTTTTTGCTTTTATTTATTTTTTTTTTTTGAAGCACTGAATGATAGTCTATCATATGGGTGTACCACAGTTTATCAATGAACCTTTTAATGGTCATTTTATGTGTTAATTTGGGTAGGAGTTGGGCTGTGTATAATGTTTGGTGTAAGTCTGAGTGTCAGAGATCTCAAATTCCTCTAGCGCCCTTGTGTTTTTGTTTGTTTGTTTTTTCCTTTTCTCTTGACTTTGGGCTTCCTTAAGCACTTCTCTCCAAAAAGTGTCTGCTTCTGCAGCTCTTTCAGCCATAATCCTGTTATTATACTGGAGTGCTGTTGGTTTAGTTGTAGGGTGAAGGAGGGAAAACATTATAATGTTATAATTAAATCTCAGCCTGTGTACTTTTATGACCTTTATGAGTATTTCTCCACTAGAATATCTTTTGTTTCCTCCTCTTAAGTGAGACAAGATTAGGCAGAGAAGGGTGGCCTCCCTCAATTGTGATAAGACTCTGGTAAAGTCTTTTACCAGGGACTGTAAATCTTTACTATGACAAGGCAGGTATTCCATAATTACTCTTCCCTTTGCACTGCCAGAGCCTTAAAGAATCTTTCTTGGTCTTTACCATAAGAACTCAGTAGGATTCTTGGAGAATAAAACCCATGAAAGATCTTGGAGAATAAAACCCATAAAATTGCCCCACAGCAGCGTCTCCTATCACATTAACCCATATCCAGTCTCTAGTAACTAGTCAAAATTGCCACTTAAGTGTTCCTAAAAAGTTTGGCTTCAACATTTACCCCAAAAAAGTAGATCTTGACTGATTTGCCTGTCTCTCTCAATTTTGCAGTAGTATTTGCTCTGTAATCTCAGTTCTCTGATATATCCAAGAAAAGTCATTAATTTTCAATTTGCTTAGGTTTTTCTCATGGTAAGGACAGGAGTGACAGCTTCTAAGCTCTTTGCATGTTGTGAGTAAATTCAAATGTCTTTCTGTAATATCTTTCTTCTCTCAGTTTTAAACAAATGTTTGAGGCTCTGTTATTAGGGCCTCTTTTCCCTTAAAAAAAAAAGCACTCAATATGATCTAGATTTTTCTACCCTCCTGAGAAAGACAGGGTATTCCAGAGAGATCTTACTCTTAGGAAATATCCAAGCATAAATTTAGATCATAATTTTAAGTTGGTTATTCTTCAAAGCTGACATAGTTTTAATTTACAACATGGACTCAGGAGTGAAAGGGCATTAAATAATTCATTGATACATGAAGACAATTTCAGATTTTACAGTAGTCATATGAAAATTTTCCATATTTGGTTGTTTAATTTATCAAAGTTTAAAAATATTTGTATCAGTCAAGAAGAATAGTCACCAATTATTTATTTAAAAAGTGGCTTATGTATTTTTCTTATAAGAAAGGCTTATTGTACACAGTCTGGAGCCAGTATGTGCCTCTGAAAGACCTGCGGATCCCCTTACCCAAGAATTTAACACTGCCACTGGATGCAAACAGCAAGAGGTTTATTTCCACGCAGGTACCGGCGGGTGGTCGGCAGCTCCAGCTAACCGAGCACACCGACCGGAGAGAAACAGGGTCTTATATAGGAAGGCACAAACAAGTTTTGGGTGGGGCGCAACTGATTGGTTGACAATTTGAACTTTGAAAAAGGCATACTTGGAGTTTGCTGATTGGTTTTGAGTACCCGCGCGCGCGAAGTGAGAGGCGGGAAGGGGGAACAAGCTGATTGGTTCTGAGGGCCCGCTCGCGCAAGAGAGGGGAACAAGAAGGGGGAAGGTAGGAAAGCCATCATGGCGTCTCTATTATTTCTATAAGCCAAGCAGTGACAGTAAAGCAAAAGAGCAATTAATATGCGACTAATAACCCGATTAATAACCTAATTTATACCTAAAAGCCAGCGGTTTACAGAAAAGCAAAAAAAGCGGTTAGTTATCCTATCTACCTTCTAGGGGAAGGGTCTTTCACCTCTAAGATAGCAGCATCTCCCCTGATCATCCCATCTTTCTGCTTAGTCACATTCAATTGGTGTTTATTTCTTCATTGTCACAAAATGGATGATCTTCCTCAACCATTATATATGTGTTTCAGGCAGGGAGAAAGAGAAAGACGAAGGTTTGGGTTGTTATCCCATCAAAGTATAGAAAGTTTATTTGATATGAAATTCAACTGCTATAAAATACCTTGTAAAAACAGAGTAAATTCAGGCTATATAAAACAGGACCATGGGATTTTGTAAAACTGCGAAATCTATTAAGGATTTTGTGAATTTTTTTCTTTTGATTTTCTCTGCTCCCAAATTAAATCAGTCAAAATTTTGTTCAAAACACATAGTCTACAGAACATGAAAATGCCCTAAAAGAGTGCAATTTATAAGTAAAATAATTCTGAATATTTATCTGAAATAGTTAAAAAACTTCTGAAAAATTAATGTCATTATTATCTAATCAACTTATTTCTCAGTGGGAAAATTCACCATTTGGTATAGAAACTTATTGTCTGAAACTTTGAGAATGGGTAAAGACAGAGAAGATCAAGAAAAATGTGCATAATGTTGAAGTCCTATCAATCTATGTGACTTTGATTTTATCAAATTTTTTAAAAGGTTTTATTTACTTATTTATATAACAGAGAGAGTGAGATAGCAAGAGAGCACAAGCAGTGGGAGCTGCAGGTGGAGGGAGAGGGAGAAGCAGGCTATCCCCTGAGCAAGGACCCCCAATGTGAGGGCTCCATCCCAGGATCCTGGGACCATGACCTGAGCCAAAGGCAGGTGCTTAACTGACTGAGCCAACCAGGTGCCCCTAATTTTACCAATCTTTTAAGTGGTTATCAATTTCCTTAATTTTTTAATGGACCAGTTTGTGCATATAGTGATTTTTTCCTTATTTTTTTCTATTTCACTGATTTCTCTCATTCTTATTTTCATCTTTCTTAGGTTTAATTTGCTCTTTTTTTCATTGCTTCTTAAGTGGAATTTTTAATCTTTCTTTTATCTTCTAATATAAGTACTTAAAGCTATACAATTTCCTCTTATCAGTATTTTAACTATGTTCCATTTATATTGGTACTTTGTATATTCTTTATCATTCAGTTCAATCTTTCCCCAATTTTCTTTGTGATTCCTTCTTTGATCCATTCATGAAGCATTTATAGTTTATAAAGTGTTTTCAATTTCAGATATTTTATTAGGTTATTTTCATTCTACTGTGAAACATAGGAATATCTTCCTTTCTAATTTTGTATTTTCATCTCTTTGGAAAACAGTTTTAAAAACAATGTATCAGGCCAAGATATCTTCACTAGAAAATTATTTTAAATATTTAGTAAAGAAATGATTGTTATTTATTTTAGAAAATTGAGAAGGGACCATTTACCAATTAATGAGTCACCATAAGACTAATACCAGATATTGCCAAGAACTTATGAGAAAAGAAAATCATAAATAATCTACATGAACTTAGATACAAATATCCCTAAGAATATATTAACTACTAAATCCAGAAAGACATAAAAATGAAAAATAATTTTGACTAAGTGGGGTTATTGCAGGAATACAAGACTTAAGTTTGTATTCAAAAATCAATCATTGTAATTGGACACATTGATAGTATGAAGGCAAAAGAAATGCTCATCTCAGTAGACACAGGAAAAAATTTGACAGTAATCAACCCTTCATGTTAAGGAGTCTCAGAATACTGGGAATAGAAGGAAATTACCTCAATTTGATAGAAGACATGTAAAATCCTATAGCAAACATCATACTTAATGGTAAAATATTGTGCATGTCCCACTTAAGATTGTCTAATCTCAATAATAAAAAGGCACATCACCCAATTTTTTAAATTATATATAATGTATTATTTGCCCCAGGGGTATAGGTCTGTGAATCATCAGGCTTACACATTTCACGGCACTCAACATAGTACCTAATACCCTTCTAGGTTCTTGGCTGAGACCCCCACCCCACCCCATAATAAAATACAGATTAACACGAGAAAAATAAACAGGAGTCTAATAACATTTATAGTTGCTATATACATGGGAG
>LNAC01000162.1:2510925-2552811 GCA_002007465.1 Ailurus styani | reverse complement strand
TACAAACCCTTGGGCGCCTGGGTGGCTCAGTGGGTTAAAGCCTCTGCTTTCGGCTCAGGTCATGATCTCAGCGTCCTGGGATCGAGGCCCGCATTGGGCTCTCTGCTCAGCAGGGAGCCTGCTTCCTCCTCTCTCTGTCTCTCTGCCTGCCTCCTTGCCTACTTGTAATCTCTCTCTCTCTCTCTGTCAAATAAATAAATAAATAAATCTTTAAAAAAAAAAAAAAACATAGTACAAACCCTACCCAATGCCCATAACCCAGCCACCCTATCCCTACCCCCCACCCCCAGTAACCCTCAGTTTGTTTTGTGAGATTAGGAGTCTCTTATGGTTCGTCTCCTTTCCGATCCCATCTTGTTTCATTTTTTCCCTCCCTACCCCCCACGAGCCCCCACCTTGCCCCTCAAATTCCTCATATCAGAGGGATTATATGATAATTGTCTTTCTCTGATTGACTTATTAGCAAAATACCCTCTAGTTCTGTCCACGTAGTTGCAAATGGCAAGATTTTGTTTCTTTCACATCACCCAATTTTAAAAAGAGAAAAATTATTTGGGCACTTTCACTCACACACACACACACACACACACACACACACACAAATGATATACAAATAGTCAATAGTCAATGAGCTCATGAAAAGATGATTAATATAATTAGATATTAGGAAAATATGAATTGGAATTAGATGAGATTCCACTGTACTTTCAGTAGAATTTCTAAAATAAAAACAATACCAAATGATGAATAGGATAAAGAGCAACTAAATCTCTCATACATTACTGGTTGAAATGTGAATTCTACAGTCACTATGGAAAACAGTTTGGAAAACAGTTAAATATACACAAGTCTCAATTCCAGCAACTACAATTTTATACAAAAAATTAAAACATGTTTGCTAAAAGACTTGTACAAGGATGCTTATGGTAGCTTTATTCATAATGGTGCAAATCTGGAAACAATCCAAATGTCTACCAACCAGAGAATAAGTAAACAAATTGTGGGTTATTCACACAAGGAATACTTCTCTGCAATAGCAAGTAAGAAAGGCACCAGCATACATAAACACATGGAAACATTTTTTTAAAACATCATGTTGAAGAAAAGAAATCAGACCCCAAAGAGTACATAGTTTACAATTCCATTTTTAAAAAAGTTTAGGAACAAGTAAAACTACACCATAAGAATTGTAAAGTGAATAGTGGGTTCCTATAGTTGGGGAGGGAATGGACTGGGAAAAGATGCAAGGAAACCTTTTATGGTGCTGTTAATGGTCTATAACTCTACTGGGATGTTGGGTATGTTGAGGAGGAAAAATAATCTCCCCTAATACCCTTCTAGGTTCTTGGCTGAGACCCCCACCCCACCCCATAATAAAATACAGATTAACACGAGAAAAATAAACAGGAGTCTAATAACATTTATAGTTGCTATATACATGGGAGAACACCAGGAAAACTGAGTAACTCTCCAAAATGGCTCAAATCACCACTTTAGATACTGTCTCCAGCTAGTGATAGAAAGATGTTGGTGGCAGGAGAACAGAAGGGCAGTAATGGAAGGTTTTCAGGCAACACAGTAAAAGAGGGTGTAGTTAAACAGATTTAAGACCCTGCCTTCTTCGCTGATAAGTTTCTAGAGATCTAGCATCATCTCTTCCTGGTACAGAGAGGAAGACACCCTTACAAATGTAGAGTTTCCTTTTAAATGTAAATGTCTTCTATAAAAGGGTAACTTTTAAGTTTTCAGAGCTTTGCCTTTGTCTGCAGTTTCTTAAAAATAACTAGCTCAAAATAATCCTTATGCCGAAGAGGCATATTTTGTTTTGGGGTCATATATTCTGCTCTCCTTCAAGTATATCAGCATACATTTTTTTAAACATAATATTTGTGCACTTTGCTGTATGCTATTATGTTTAAATTTTTAAAATGCTCTCTTAAAATCTGTTTAAAATAGGTTTTCTTGAGTTTTCTATATTTTAATATAGAGAGATTACTTTTATTTATTCAGTGACATTTTAATTTCTTCTTTTGTAAATTGCTCATGTCACATATTTATTATTAATTTTTCCTCACAACTTTTTTCCAATTAGATATTTTAATATATGTAAATTTTTTACAAGTTTAGAATACATAAAATGAGGGTAAAGTGTTGGTTTATTTTAAAGGCATAGCTATAGTGCTTGATTGTTTATATACAAATCTGACTCTGCTACGTGCTTTCTTCATTTGTAAAATTGGGATGGTAATAAATTGGGATAAAATTGGGATAATAACCTTATCAGGTTGTTATAATTATTAAATATATTGACATAAAAGTTCATAAAATAGCTCTAGCAATACTAAGCACTAATAATTTTTTACCATTAATTTTTCTACATGTATAGACACACAAACTACATAAACATTACATATATATAATTGGAATAATTGGAATAAAGGATAAATTATATTTGGAAACATGCATATTTCTAGTTAGTATTGCTTAATCATTTTACCTGGAATTCTGAAACACAGCTTTTCCCTTATTCATTAGGGAATACCATTTCTACCTTGAGGGTTTTAAGTCATCACTATATTTAAAAAATACAAATAATACTATGGCCAAATAATTTTGGAGGGTCTAGGTGAAACACTATTCAAAAGGCTTTTTAAATAAGGATATGACAGGCTTTAATATGATAAGATGCATTGTGAATATGCAAATGGAGAATTTAGAGTATGCAGCATTTCCCAACATTAGTTTTAAAAGAAATTTTGAAGTGAAATATCTTAAATACTTAAGGTTCTATGATGGGAACTTTAGAAAGTCATGTTCCAGGTGCAAAATTAGCACAGTGTCTAGCACAGAGAAATGTAGTAACTCAGAGCATAGACACTGGTGTCAAAAATAGCTAGATTCAAAATTGTCCCCGTGCAACTGTGTGAACTTGGGTGAGATGTTCAGCACCTCTAACCACCACTCACACAGCTGAGTAATGAGAGCACAGTGGTTGGACTCTAGTAAGCTCACAGTAAAAGTTGTTTTTATCACGAATATCATCATCAGTCAGCATCATCATTATCATCTAAGTAATATTTGTTGAGTTTGGATTAGATATTTGTTCTGGTTCCCATTTAAAATTAGGGAGGTCATTATGGAAAACCATAAATTAAAATAGTTGATTTGCAGTTTTCTGCTGATCCTCGGTAAGCCAGAAAGTTACTTCCATTACACGAGTTATCAGGATTGTGCAACAAGTCAGAGAATTCCCTAGATTATTTTGACTGTAGAGCGACAATCTGGCTGAAATAGTCGATACACATTGTAATAGTGTAATCTAGTTTTGAGCATTGATAAACAGAAAGTGATTTTGGAATCTGTTCACATAGATGTTCAAAAGTTACATAAACTGACATTACATTCACTATTTTTCTTCACATCCATATTTATATTGTAATTTTATTGAAATTCCTTCTCACTTCATGGCTTCTCAAAGCTCTGCAATTCTTCACTCCTGGAATGCTTTAATATCTGATTACTTCTTTTCAAAATGTGGGGAAGAAAACTGCTTTCTTTTACCTCTGACTTCTTGAGGCCCCAATAGCCATGATTCCGCATTTATACTTATATTTTATCATGTATATATTCGTTTTAATAACAATAGAAATGTCATGTTATAATTCCTCCTTTACATGTCAGTTTTCCTACTAAACTCTATTTCTTGAAGTCACAACATTTTTTAAGTGTTTATGTTCCCAATGGATGCTACACATTATAGGTATTCAAAAATGCTTGTGATTAATGACTTTTAATTTTTTTTCATATTTCATTAATAGTTAAATGATGGTAAGTCCTCTTTCCAGAAATTCATTGTTTTCCTTCCTTGCTTTAAATATACAAATTTCAGAGTGCCTGGGTGGCTTATTAGGTTAAGTATCAGACTCTTGATTTTGGCTCAGGTCATGATCTCAGGGTCATGAGATTGAGGCCAGTGCTGGGCTCTGGGCTCAGTGGGGAGTCTTCTTGGGACCCCCCCCACCTGCCTCTCCCCCACACTCGTTTTCTCTCTCTCTCACTTTCTCTCAAAAAATAAAATAAAAATAAATAAATATACAAATTTGATGTGTTCGTAACCTTTTTTTTACACCATATTGTTTCCCAGATATATAAACTTAATTTTTTTGAGTAAAATTAAGTATATATACTTCTATTGTCTGTATTTTCTTATTCCAAAAAGAATAGCTAATTCAAATGTATTTGAAATTCTGAATTAAACTGTGATGGTATTAATATTATATTGAAGAACACACACACACACACAGATCATAAGTATGAAACTCAATGAAGTAGAAAGTGTGAATACCTCCATGAAACCTCCAGATCAAGAAATGGAAACTTACTAGAGTCACAAAAGTTTCTCTCTACAAGTTACCTTCCTCCAATCACAAATTCCTGCACCCTAAAGAAACCTCTATTTTCACTTCAAAATGAGATACACCAATGGATTCATTTCCGTGTAAATGGAATCACACACTACAGGCTCTTTAATGACTATCATCTTTTACTCAGCATTAAATTTGTGAGATTTATTCATGATATTTTAATAGTGATTCTAGTCATTCTTTTATTTACAACATTCCATAGTTGTTGCACTTAAATTTATCACCATTTATTTATCTACTATACTGTGGATTTTTTTTGAGGTGCTTCCGCAATGATAGTATTAAAAGGAGTGCCATCAAGCACACACTTTAACATATCTTATGGTGTATATATGCAAGCATACCTAAGAATGTAATTGCTGGGTCATCACTTATGTGGCTATTCAGCTTTATACTAAAGATATCACTACACAGTTTTCTCATGGGGTGCATGCACCAAATTACATTTTCACCAGCAACATAAAAGACTTCTACTTGGCCTACATCTTCATCAAACTTGGTATTATCCAAGTTTGGATTTTTTTCCCCAATTTTACATGTAGATATATTGTGTATTCATATGTTATATCTTTTTCATATGTAGATAGGTATTTTGTATCTTTTTAAACGTATTTTATATCTATATATAAATACTACAACTCCTAGGAGTATAGCTCCATGCATTATTACAAAGCTAACAGATTCCTATAAATAGCACCCAGTTCAAGAAACAGAACATTATCATTACCTCAGATACCCATTTGTGCCCTCCAGTAGTCACTTGCCTTCACAGAATAATCAGTATTCTGAAATCATTATAACTGTATCAACTTTCTTTTGGTTAGTGTTTGCATGGAATATTTATTCTTTTAGTTTTAAACTTTCTGTACCTTTGCTTTTAAAGTATCTCCTGTAACTATCCATTGTTTTTTTTTTATTGTCAAGAATGGATAAGCATACTAATTTATGTTAGATTTAATATGGTAATGTTGTATAGTAATATAACTACTAAAAGAATGTTAAGAGAATGTAACACTACCATGCTGTAGAAGTAAAAGTGAAATGAAATAATAAAAAATATTTGACTCATCTGAAAGGACACAAAACAGGGGAGAAAAGCAAATAGACCAGATGGGAAAAATAGAAACCACATAATAAAATGCCAGATCAAAATCCGAATATTTTAATAATTACATTGAATATATATGGGTAACATACTCCAATTAGAAGATAAAAACAATTTATTCTCTATGTTGCTGTGTCTGATATTACTGTTTTTTGTCTGCCCTTTGATTTAAGTTGTTTTGTTTTTCAATTCCTCAGTTGTTTCTTTTCCAAAGATGCCTTTCCTCTAACTGTGGACTTTGCATTAGAATGTTCTGTCTGTCTTCACTGGCTACTTATGATTCCCACCCCCTAAAATATCACAAAAGTTACTTCTTTTAGGAGTATATATATATACATGCACATTTCCAAAAACATCAACATATTGAAAGATTATTCAGAGAACATTAATTGTTGTGTATTGATTAAATCTATCATTAATATAAATAATATTTTTGGAATGAATTTCATGGTTACTACTAAGAAAATATAACTTGTACCTTCAAGTAGAAGTAGAAGGCATCTCACTGTAAAAAGAGGGACTGTGGATTTTTTTTTAATTAGTTAATTATTTATATTATTTATTTATTTGTCAAAGAGAGAGAGAGAGAGAGAGAGAGCAGCGTGAGCTAGCGCAAGCAGCTGGGAGGGGCAGGCGGAGGGAGAAGCAGACTCCCCACTGAGCAAGGAGCCTGATGCAGGACAGATAGTGGCAGTTCCTATCTGTGGTATCCTCTTAGGGAGGATTTGATTGCAAACGAACCAGTAAATTTAAGTAAACTTTCATTTAGTAATAGATATTGGCCAACTCCTATTATTAATTCTTAGCTGTTTCCTAAGCAATAATCTTTCTGAGCTTAAACTCTACATACATGTTACAAGAATTTTACTTGCTTACAACATATGTAACTGGATAATATATTCAGTTTTTAAATACCATAAATCTAATCTAGATATTAAAATGACAGAAATGAAAGTAATTTAATTTTTAAGTAATGCAACTTGTTCTAAAAATGAAAATGTGATTATACATTGATACGGCAATTCTGAATCCTGCCCTCAGGCAGCAGCTGAACATTGTGCTTTATTAGCCATCAACAATCTGCTGTACATGTGGATGGTTTAAAGACAGCAGTGTTAATGCTAATGTTCAAAGTGTCAGTCTGGAGGGAAAGCATTAATTGACCTCATGAAAATAGTATCTTTGATTTTGGGTATTTCATTTCAGACAGAGTTTAGCACTTGGTAAAATGTTAGCAACACAGTCCAAAACTGATTTTCCCTTGAAGTTTACATTAGAGAAATTGTTTGCAATTAGACTCTTAAAGTGAGAAGAAAGCAGGAAGAATAAATATGGAATGTCTTTCTCTCCCACCTTTCTCCTTCACAGGATTCGCCCATGGACATACACCTTGCTACATCCCCGCGTACCTCTGGTGTGTGTGTCTCCTTGCAGATCGCTTACCTCATTTGATTGGTAAGTGATTGATTCATTGATCATTGATTCATTAATTTCACCTTCCTCTTTTAATAAGAGAGGAGGGGCACCTGGGTAGCTCAGTCATTAAGCATCTGCCTTTGGCTCAGGTCATGATCCCAGGGTCCTGGGATTGAGCCGCATATGGGGCTCCTTGCTCAGTGGGAGGCCTGCTTTTCCTCTGCCTGCCACTCCCCTGCTTGTGCTTGCTCTCTCCCTTTCTCCCTGTGTCAAATAAATAAATAAAATCTTTAAAATATATATATATAATTGAACCCAAACCACACTGCTCTGTTTTTCATTTCTCTTTTTTGTTAATATAATTTAGACAATAACAGATACCCCAAGACACCTTAAAAAGAATTAGTGGGAGCTGAACCTAACATCATATCGAGATCTATAGAATACTTCTAGTATTAGAGAACTAATTGCTTTAGATGGTATTTGGGGGCACATGTGCTGGTAGTAAATAAAAAATAAATTACCCTATAATAGAAAAGAATATCTCCCAATACAAGAGGGAAAATTCAATTTTTGAAACAGTGTAAGGTGAACTTTGACAAATTAAGTTTATTAAATGCAATTGATAATTGGTGAAAGATCTGGAAACACTGAAATATAGGCTACAATGGAGTTCATTAAAGATTGCTTTGAAAAGAATGGTACAGGGATGTGATATTGGTCATATGGCATTTGAGAGCATGTTATGTGATAGAGCAGTTGGATATTGAGATGGGCTACTAAGACCGATGGATAGCTATTCAGATCTGGTTTGAGTATAAAATCTAAACTTTCTATCAGTTGTAACTCTGAAAAATCAAATAAGCTGCCTCCTAAATGAAAAATGTCCTCCAACATGGAAATGTTAGGTGAGACTCACAATTCAAGTAATGTAAATGTGGTGTTAATCCACTTCCAGGGTGCTTTCCTTTTTTTTTTTTTTTAAAGATTTTATTTATTTATTTGACAGAGAGAGATCACAAGTAGGCAGAGAGAGAGGAGGAAGCAGGCTCCCTGCTGAGCAGAGAGCCCGATGCGGGCCTCGATCCCAGGACCCTGAGATCATGACCTGAGCCGAAGGCAGAGGCCTTAACCTACTGAGCCACCCAGGTGCCCTCCAGGGTGCTTTCCAACTTGAAGTATTGTACAAGTACTTTTTAAAAGAAATCCTTCATTTCAATTAACTTTAGCCACTTTTACTATTTTTGAGGGTTTTTTTTTTCATGTTCCCCCCTCCCTTTTTTAATCTCACAGAATGTTATTTTATGTTTTAGAGTAAAATACAAAAACAAATGTACAGGGCGCCTGGGTGGCTCAGCGGGTTAAAGCCTCTGCTTTCGGCTCAGGTCATGATCTCAGGGTCCTGGGATCGAGGCCCACATCGGGCTCCCTGCTCAGCGGGGAGCCTGCTTCCCCCTCTCTCTCTGCCTGTCTCTCTGCCTCCTTGTGATCTCTCTCCCTCTGTGAAATAAATAAATAAAATCTTTAAAAAAAAAAAAACAAATGTACATCAAGACCTAATGTGGCAAATCTTTCCCAGAAACTTGGGTTTTATTGATGTCGACAATATTAGAAAAGATGGGTGTACCACCGCAGCAGGGCCTGTGTGCCCTTAGGCTTTTGGCCTCTCTTATGTGTTCTGCTCCACATATTTTCAGACAGCTTAATGTGGGTTTTCCAATTCAATCTCAATAGAGTACTATGTATATTATTGTTACTAAATCTTGTCTTCCTCATAGTTCCTGTGTTATGTGGCTTATTGAAAAGCACACATTTATATTTTTAGGAGGATAAATGGGAAGTCACAGATCTAGAACAGTAATCAACTTGAGCTCATGCTGCTAGCACAGGTATGGATTTTTAATATCATCTCAGGCAGGGAAATGCTTTCGGGGATGTTTTCTCAGTCGGGAGCTGAGGAGAGCATATGCACAATGGCAGACATCAGCAACCAGCCTTTGGCTGGTGAGAGATAGACTCACTATAAACTTGGGTTTTAAACCAAATGCGCGGGGTGCCGTCTGGACTTACGCTTATAATACACACTGTTTTAGAAGGAACATTGACAGTCATAGAAGTAAATAACCAAAAAAGCTGTCATTTTATATTACCTGTTCTTTATAATGACTGATAATTGATATTCCAAACACCTCAGTTTGCCTTGAATTGAAATTATGTTTCTTTTGAGCAATTAATAGACTAATCTGTGGGGCCTGTTTTTTAAAAGATTGATAAATAAAAGAATGGAAATTAAACTCTATATAATAAAAATTTTGTTTCTTGCTCCTGATTGATCTTTTACTATGAAGACAAGGAGCAGAATCCTTTCCTATTTTACCTGAAAAATATGGTCATTGTCAATAATTATCTGTGTATATTTATGTCTTAAATATAACTATATAACTCTGAAAAACTCCAGCATTTCTTAGATATCTGTGCTGAGACCCGTGAATTTTACCCAAGAGAACAGGGTTGTCTAAAATTTTGTTTGATAATTTAAGAGGAAAATGCCAGTGAAAATTTCTCATTCTGTCCATCTAAATAAGCAGCAGTAATAAGTTTACCTGCAACATAAACTATATATTAGCAAGCTTATTTTTTAATGAGTAAAATTTTATATATATATATATGTGTATATATATATATATATATATATTTTTTTTTTTCCCTACTCTAAGTTCAGGGGTGTAAAGAGAAAGCCATTCACACTGGTATAGGTCAAGGTGTGAAAGATTTTTCTCATAAAGTTAGAATCTATATTCATTTTTTAAGAACTAGATATGAAAATGTTAAGAACTGAACTAAAATTTTATTAATATACTTTTGTCAATATCTATCCTTTAATGTTTCTTATTTAAATTGTCAGATTGCTAAGCATCATTGAAAAATGATCTTTAATTTATATTAAAATTCTATTCTAGATATAACTTTGTTCTGCATTAAGTACTCACGATATGAAAAAAAATCAATGACAAAGAAAAAATTGAGACTAAATTTGTAAAATTGAGTCCTTTGAACAAGTCATAGAATTAACATGAGAGAATAGTCTGATCGTGTCATTAGTAATGTTAGAAAAATTTTTTTTAAAGATTTTATTTATTTGACAGAGAGCGAGAGATTACAAGTAGGCAGAGAGGCAGGCAGAGAGAGAGGAGGAAGCAGGCTCCCCGCTGAGCAGGGAGCCCGATGTGGGCCTCGATCCCAGGACCCTGAGATCATGACCTGAGCTGAAAGCAGAGGCTTTAACCCGCTGAGCCACCCCCCCAATGTTAGAAATTTGTGCATAGGAATTGGTATAAACAACATCCCAAAACACAGGTTTTCTATAGTTAAATACTTCCTTCAGTGTCTGTTCTATGTAGGTCCAAAATGAACATACTGATGTTCATGTGATCTGAAGATGTGGGGGAAGACAATGATAATCATAGGTCCCGGCTAATGAATGTATAATTGTCCTTATTATCAAAGGTTATGCATATCAGTTATTTAACACTCAGTATAGTCTAAGAAGAACTTAAGGCAATGCCTAAGACACAATAGAGCTACATAAATGTTACTAATTCAGTACTGTAAGTTATAAAGTCACCATTTTGGGATAAAATAACTATGGCTAAAAGTTTTGTCTGATACAGTGCAGTGAGTTAGGAATCATGGTGTAGAACTGAGATGTCCCAGGTTCAGTGTTTTTCACTCAATCATGCATCCCTAATAATTTAGGATAATGGCTCCTATTAAAACCCACTTCCTTCTCCCTTACTTTAAGCCTAATGGAAGGAGACTGAAATAGCATGCAGGATATAATATTTTCATTTGCTTCAGATTCAATGTTTGTTTGCCACTCCAAGTGATAACTTTGTATTGTGATAATTTCAGGGTCATGTGCATTAAGCCCACTGCTTACAGCTTGCTGTGAACCTGAGGAAAGAATTTCCTATGCATCATCTATGTTTTAGACTCAACTTTAGATAATTTAGGGTCAAAAATGATGCTTTGGAGAAATAGTATGGAATAGAGGATTTTATCTTATCAATGTTACCTTTCCATTTTTCCAAGGAGATGAGAATTTATTTTATATGTTTGCCAAATTCTATGTATAATATAACAGTCTGCTTTAAATAAGTATATTCTTAATTTTTAGCTATAGAATGGTTCTCTTTTTCCTGCCTTTAACTTTTACACAGTTACAATGAACTGTCAGAAGCAAATACACTACTAAGACAACTGGAGCTTTTTGAAGTATTCCACAGTGGTGTGATACTATAACTTACTTTGTCTGTCAGCATTATCCTTTTATTTCTCATAGACCCTTGCACTTGGGAGAAATAAAATGGCCTGCATCATTAATTTCTATGCCCAAATAAAGAGTTTCTCAGCAGGTTGCACATGAGCTATTTAAACTGGAGTGGCGGTAAGACAGTCATTAATTATCCAGAAATGAATCTTAAGAATATGAAAATTGCATCTGTGAGAGTACATATCCTCTGAGAGGGGCTGGCTAAAAGCTGGACAATGATGTACTGGCACCATCCAGCAAAAAATAGAGTGTTATTTCACACAGCTAGAGACTTTAGGCCATAGGTTCGCCATTTAAGATGATCTTAGAGCAAAGGGTGGAGTGGCCCACGTGTAATGCATTTCATCTCTGTCTAACCAAAAGCCATGAGTGCTGTAAGCCTATACATATATATAAATATATGCATGTATATATATATATATATATATATATATATATATATACACACACACGAGATTAGCTATCAGATTTAAAATATACAAAACAAAACAAAGCAAGCATAGTCATCAATTCATCTGGAATTTCTGGATTGTGTATCTTTTTATCCCTTAGAATAACCAAGATTTGTAGTACTTCATGTTTGTTCTCTTAGCACTTAGCACATATTAATTCATTTTTATACTCAAAACAACCACACGAGCTAGGCATCTAATAACAGTCTCATTTAACGAATGAGAAATTAAAGCAGAGAGAAATTAAGTTACTTCTGAGAGCTGAAATTTGGACCCAAGTAGTCAGGCTCCAGAATCTATGTTCTTAACACTACACATAGATACAGCATATAAGCCAGCTTCTTTCGGCCTGACCTGAGGGTGTTTTGGATCTCTGCTCTACCCTTACTAATCTTTTGTGTTTAGCAAATCATTAGTTCTAAGCAATGAACATTATGAATCCTCTGGTAAAAATGGTAGTGTCAGAGACAGTGTAGTAGAAGGTAATTTACCTCTAAAAAAAGACAATTTAGCTATTTCTAGGACTCCTTTGCTTTTTGATTCCATTTTACTCTACTTATCTAATGAAAGGGGGCAGATTTCTTTTGAAAACTTTTCTAGTTAGAAGTCAAAACTCCTCTAGGTTTATAAAGTACCTTGTCAACTTGCTACTAAATGTTTTTTTAATCATTCTTTATTTTAATTTCTCTGACAGAAGCCTTGTAAAGAATATACAGATGTAATGAATATTTCATAAAGATATGATTTATTAGGACTTCTCTGCCTTTGCTTCAAAAATTATCCATCCTTCAGAAAGCAAATATACAAAAACTACCCGCTGGTATAGTAACTAAACCAAATCCCCTGAAGGCAAACCCAGATTTCATAATAACTTCTGGGCCTTATAGACCGTGGAAGAGATAGTTAGTCAATGTTCTATTAATATTTTAGCTGGCAAAGGAATATAGTTCTAAGCTACCACATGTGGCTGACAGAACTGTCAAGTATGCCACTGTAAAATTATTAATGATTTAATTTTTTATGAACTCCATATATTTTTATATGAAAATAAAATTGATTTAAGGGCTTGAGGTAAAGAAAATGCTTATAACAGTTCTTTAGGGTACCTTACCAATACTGCAAATTCCTTTCCAAATATTCTCTGCAACTGGTTACTTCTCCACCCTTGGTAATTACACATCTATGGATCTGTCCTATTCGTTTATGAATAGAGTTGCCTTCAAATGAACACCTTTTACTTTTACTACAATATTAATATTATGGCATGGGCTCAGTTATCTACAGTGAATTGAGGTACAATTTGTCACCATTATTAATTATTATTTATACAATATCCACTAGATAAATGCCTTAAAGGGCAACAGAAAGATCTAAAGTACAAATGAAGACAAATAACTGTAATCTATCTCATTCTTCTTTTGTGTGACTCTGATTTAATATCTGACTCATTCTCAGGTTGTGGTGCACATCACTCTTAACAAAAATATACTATCGAAGGCCAACTTTAAAATTGCCTCATTGGTGCCTGGAGTATTTCTCTTATTCCCAATCTATAGTTGGAGGTATTTATTTGTTACAAATACATCTTAAGGTACTGATTTAGTTGATGTGTTGGAATATACAATTAGCGATTTTGTTCTGACAAAGGAAGAGGCAGACCTACATATGTCATTTTTTAGACACCCCAAAATACATTAGGTGTTTCCTGAAGTTAAACATTAATGATTCAAATTCTGCTCTTTGCTATTTTAAGAATTCTGCTTTGGCCTTTTAATAATATTATTTAAAAGCACATAAAGTGTCATTATTTAAAAGCACTAAAAAAGGGGAAAAATGGATAGAAAGCATTTGCTACATTTTGCTGAAACAGAATATGCTAAAATTATATTCCCCTTGTGCAGTGGTTCTCCCACTTCAGTGTGCCCAAGGATGTTTTAAAATACAGATTTCTGGATGTCACCCTTAGATGTTTAAATTCTTTCAGTCTGAGGTGTGGCCCAAGAATTTACATTCCTAATACTGGCACAGCTGATCCTGAGAATATACTTTGAGCACTGCTGTCTTAAGAGACTAGATGTAGGGCGCCTGGTGGCTCAGTAGGTTAAAGCCTCTGCTTTCGGCTCAGGTCATGATCTCAGGGTCCTGGGATCGAGGCCCACATCGGGCTCCCTGCTCAGCGGGGAGCCTGCTTCCCCCCTCTCTCTCTGCCTGCCTCTCTGCCTCCTTGTGATCTCTCTCCCTCTGTGAAATAAATAAATAAAAATCTTAAAAAAAAAAAAAAGAGACTGGATGTAAACGCTGATTGTTCTGCTATGAAGAGATAAATGTTTCCATCACAATCACAGATATTGACATTATGTAAGTAACTTGACACTACAGAAGAAGTAAAAACAATGAAATTAGAGACTCAGTGTGATCTAATTCAGGTTATTATTTTTCATGTCTTGAACGTCATTGGATAAGGAAAGAAATCAAGTTAAATAGGGAAAAGTAAACACTGATTTAATGCATGCTATATTATTAACATAAAATAAGGAAATTAAATGAGTCTGCATTAGGAAATACATTTTTTTAAAAGATAAAGATGTTACATTTAGGTATTGAAACTGAAATGAGATAATTATAGTTATTTTATGTTTCTTGATAGGCTTTTTAAATAAAATAAATGAATAGTAAAGGCATGAGAACAATATTGAAAGAAGGAAGATCATTTGGTATGTGAGCTGCATCTTGTGAAAGAAATGCCAATCTAACAATTAAACCTGCATCGTAGAGATTAGCTCCACAGGTGGTAGGATTTTTCAGTTACTACATGTGTTCCATCTATGACCTCTCTGCAAAATCTACCACCATAGGGTATAGCTAATGTCAGTGCAGTGTAGTTGTGAGAAAGACCACTAGTAACCACTCATGGATGGCCAACTCATTCTCAGCCACAGCGGGTTTCTAAAAAGCTATTACTGTTTCTGCTGACTGAGGGATCACTTAAATTTCTAAGAAAGAGCTCTTTAATGTGTCACTTCTCGGGTGCCTGGGTGGCTCAGTGGGTTAAAGCCTCTGCCTTTGGCTCAGGTCATGATCTCAGGGTGCTGGGATCGAGGCCCACATCGGGCTCCCTGCTCAGCAGGGAGCCTGCTTCCTCCTCTCTCTCTGCCTGCCTCTCTGCCTACTTGTGATCTGATCTCTCTCTCTCTCTCTCTGTGTCAAATAAATAAATAAAAAAAATCTTAAAAAAAAAAATAATGTGTCACTTCTCCAGTTTTGTATAACACCAGTTCCACGCCAACCCAATTATTTAGCATTTTTTTTGAACGATCAAATTGGAAAGCTCTGACTTTTCTATTACTGAGCAACACAACTTTCTATTATACTGGACAGGGAAATTTTAATATATTAATTTAATAATTCATAAATCACTGTAAGACCTGAGGAAGACAATGGCAGTTTTGCTTCTGAGTCTAGACTGACTTATTCTTTTACTAATTCATGCAGTTATTCAACCAATCTAAAGTTGTTAAGTAACTATTTCCTGCCAGTCTCCAATATAGGCAGTGTGTACACATGGATGAATAAGGCAGGTGGACAGTATGCTTTTTAACCTCAGTTAACAAATGGTTTCATTGGGTCAAAGGGAAGATAAGTTTTATAGCCTGCTGTGCTGTTAGGCAGGAACATATGACTAATTCCAACCAACAGGTAATACTCAGAACGGATTTGGTTCCCATTTAAGCTAGAGTACTTGCAAGACCCTTCAAAGTCCTTTCTGTTACCATTAAAACATAATGATTTCTTGTATTACATTTTCAAAATAGTCAAATCAGTTATTCTTTGATCTTTTCATTTGAAAGTTATGATTTTGAGACTATTTTAGCTTTGGAGAGTATACTGTGGAATATAAATCCTTGATCGTCATTTTGTCCCACACTCAGGCTTATCTGGGGAGAGAGAGAAAACCAAGGAAATAGTGAGATGAGCCTTGAAGATCTGGTTTAATACAATCACTGTGTTCTGCAAACATTAGTTTAGCCCAGAACCCAAATTCTCCTAGATTTCAGACCTTGAAGTGGAATGGGAAACCTTGGTGGGTAGAGGCTGCTTTTGCCGTTAACTCTTGGACAGTCTGAGAGGAATGCCTGTGCTGATCTTGTTGCTTTCTGTTACTGTTTTCCTTCCCTGTTCTTGTGGATAGAAAAGGCGCTTTGAGTGGTGTCCCTGCCCCCTCCCTAAAAGAGGCAGGAATCAGATCAATTTGTAATGCTTTGCTCAGAGTTCATTGTGATATTTCCAAGAACAAAGTGAAATTTCAGAAAAATATGCCCCATATTATATAATCCTAGCTTTCCAGAAAGAACAAAATTTTCAGGAAGTGAATCAAAATTTTGTAATAATATATCACATAATTATGTGACATAATTTTGACTATGTCATAATTTAAAAAGCAACACATAAAAGAGAAGGTAAAAAATTACTTTAAGGGGCACCTGGGTGGCTCCTTTGATTAGCATTTCACTCTTGATCTTGGTTCAGGTCATGGTCTCACGACTTGATCAAGCCCGGCACTGTGCTCCACACTGAGCATGGAGCCTGTTTGGGATTCTCTCTTTTTCTCCTTTCCCTCTGCCCCTATTCCCCACCTCTTTCTCTTTCTCTCTCCCCCACCAAAAATTACTTTAAGAATGGTTGATATAATGAATAAACTGGAATGTGGCAAACAGTCAAAAGTCACCACATTTGTACGTTAAAGACATGAAGTTCAATTGAAGTTAGAGTTGTTGAACTAAAAGCACCTATCGTATAAAGTTTGTAGAAACAAATATTGCTATCACTATTTTATTGAAAATCCTTCAATGGCTTCCCATTTTGTACCAGATGTATAAGAACCAAAAGTCTGAACATGGTTCAGGCCATGTGAATGATGCAGAAATTGCTGGTATTTTCTGCCGTATCTCACAGAACTCTCCTTCCCACAGCTTCCATAGCTATGCTGCCCTTATTTCACTTTCAGAATCGCTCCGTGGTTCTTCCTTTATTGGGAATTTGCTCATGTTACTATCTTTTTGCTGGAATTATGTTACTTTTATACTCTCCATCACATCCTTGCCTAGCTAATATAATGCAATTATAGATCTCTAATACCTAGTACAATACATGGTAACTTCTCATTATGTCTGAATTAATCAGGGTGTGTATATGTATCATGTATATGATGTATTAATATGTGTATACATGCAGTTATGTGTAAATGTATGTGTATATATGTATGCATACAGTTTCAGTAATTAAAAGTACCAATTAACCCTTAGGATCTTAACATTTAAATCCAAATTTCATGGGTTCAAATCCAGGCCCCATCACTTGTTAGCTATGAGAGTTTAGGCTGTTATTTATTGTATTTTTATCCCAGTTTTCTCACTGGTTAAATGAAACCAGTAATATACCTATCTCATAGGTTTTAAAAACTAAATAGTTTATGGGGTGCCTGTGGCTCAGTCACTTAAGCATCTGCTGTGGCCTCAAGTCATGATCTCAGGGTCCTGGGATCGATCCCCACATGGGGCTCCCTGCTTAGTGGGGAGTCTGCTTCTCCCGTTCTCTCTGTCCCTTCCCCCTGCTTGTGCTCTCTCACTCTCTCTTGTATTCTCTCTCAAATAAATAAAAATCTTAAAAAAAACTGAATAGTTTAATTCATGTGTGGAATAATATTGACTATATGCTGAAAGTTCAATAAGTAATAGCTATTAGATGATTATAAAAAATAATGATATTTATTATTATTCTATTACAGAATAGAACAGTCCTCAGAATAGCCTTCCTCATCTATCCCCAGGCTTGCCTTCTTATATCACTTACAAAAATCTTATGGATTTCTTTGAAGTATTCATCAATATTTTAATAATGTATTTGTGTGTCATCTGCTTACTATCTCACCAAACACAATGAAAGACCCATACAAGCATTAAGTTTATTTGTTTTTTTCAAAAATATATTTCCAAAGCTTTATGCAGTGCCTAGTAAGTCCTCAATATATATGTGTTAGATAACTATATTCGTTAATCTTCAAATAGCCATTAAAATCCCAAGGAGTTCATAAATCTACTTTGATAATAATACTGAAATAAGAAAAATTTACCATATTTTGAAATTCAATGTCTTAAAATAAGGTGAAGAAAAGGTACATAAACACCTAAAAGTAATCAATTTGGTGGTTAACTTTGCAGAGAAAAAGTAAGTTATTTTTTTTTTAAATCTTATTTATTTATTTGACAGACAGAGATTACAAATAGGCTGAGAGGCAGGCAGAGAGAGAGGAGGAGGCAGGCTCCCTGCTGAGCAGAGAACCCGATGCAGGCCTCGATCCCAGGACCCTGAGATCATGACCTGAGCCGAAGGCAGAGGCTTTAACCCACTGAGCCACCCAGGCACCCAAAAAGTAAGTTATTTTTATATAATCTGTAATTTCCTGCTTAATTCTTTTTTATTCTTGAAGTCATGTAAGTCTGTGTCATAAGTAATTCTCAATTTGTTTCCTTCTGGATTGGATTATAATTTCTGTATAAGAAACCATTCTAAAATTTATCAGCTTAAAACTACAATTATTTATTACTCCTAACTAACCAGAAGTTTGGCTGGGGACAGATTATCTTGGCTACCTTAGTTGGAGCTGCCCTACTCCATGCATCTCTCTGTCCTAGGACCAACTTACTAGCCTGTGTGTGTGTCTGAAGAGACTGAAAAATCAATAACCTTCCTTGCATCCATAGCACAAAGGAGAAGAGAGGAGAGGATAAACCACTGCCCAAAAGATTGGAGAGATAGGCAAATATAAGGAGTCATTGCTTACTGGAGCAGAGACTCACAGGTGGAAACCAGAAACAGCTGCAGGAATCAATGCCAGGTAAGGAGGTAAGGGATACCTAAACTTTAATCTGTATAGCTTCATTTGAGAGTAGTATCATATATATACTATATGTATAGTATATAATATGTTAAAAAAACTCCAAATAACACAAATTTGCCATTATCGCCATTTTTAAGAACATTTTTCAGTATTGTTAACTATATTCTCATTATTCTGAAACAGATCTCCAGAGTTATTTCATCTTACAGATCTGAAGTTCTATACCCATTAAACAATTCAGTTTTTCTCCTCTTCTCCAATCCTTGATAACCACATTCAAGTTTCTATTTCTATGAATTTGGCTATTTTAGGTATCTCGTACAAGTAGAATCATACAGTATTTGTCTTTTTGTGACTGGTCTATTACACTCAGCATAATGTCCTCAAGGATCATCCATGTGTTAGCATATATCAAAATTTCCTTCCTTTTTAAGGCTGATTAATACTCTAATATATATATATATATACCACATTTTATTTACCCATTCATCCATTGATGGATATTCGGGGTTGCTTCTACCTCGTGGCTGTTGTGAATAGTACTGCTGTGATCATAGATTTACAAATATCTTTCTGTGCACTACTTTCAATTATTTTGGATGTAAACCTAGAAGTAGGTTTGCTATAATATAAGGTAGTTCTTTTAAAAAATTTTTTGAAGAAATTCCATACTGTTTTCCAAATGGATGCACCATTTTACAATTCCACCAACATACAGAGATTCCAGTTTCTCTACATTCTCGCCAACACTTATTTTCTGGTTGTTGTTTTTTTGTTTTTTTGTTTTGTTTTGTTTTGTTTTGTTTTTATAGTAGCCATCCTAATGGGTATTAGGTGATATTTAATAGTTCTTTTGATTTGCACTTATCTAATGATTAGTAATGTTGAACATCTTTTCATATACATTTAGGCGTTTATATATGATTTTTGGAGAAACGTCTGTTTAAATCCCATACACATTTTTAATCAGTTTATTTCATTTTTTATTGTAGGGTTATAGGAGTTCTTTATATAGTCTGGATTTTTTTTAAAGATTTTATTTATTTATTTGACGGAGAGAGAGAGAGAGAGAGACAGCTAGAGAGAGGATACAAGCAGGGGGAGTGGGAGAGGGAGAAGCAGGTTTCCCGCTGAGCAGGGAGCCCAATGTGGGACTCAACCCAGGACCCTGAGATCATGACCTGAGCCGAAGGCAGTTGCTTAATGACTGAGCCACCCAGGCGCCCCTATAGTCTGGATTTTAACCTCTTTTCAGGTATGTGATTTGCAACTATTTTCTCCAAATTTGTAGGTTTCCTTTTCATTCTGTTGATTGTGTCCTTTGATGCATAACAGTTTTTAAGTTTGATGTAGCTTAGTTTTTCTATTTTTTACTTTTGATATCTGTGTTTTTCATGTCATATCCAAGAAATCATTGCTAAATCCAATATCATGAAGATTTCTTCTATCTTTTCTTTTAGGAGTTTTAGTTCTTATGTTTAGGTAATTAATACACTTTGGGTGACTTTTTGCATATGAAGTAAGTTAAAATTACAACTTTATTATTTTGAGAGTGGATAACCATTTTCCCAGCACCATTTGTTGAAAAGACTGTATTTTCTCCCATTGACTACATTTCACAGCTTTGTAGAAGATCATTTGGCCGTATATATATAATGATTCATTTCTTGGCTTTCTATGTTATTCTATTGTCTAGATTTCTGTCTTTGTGCCAGTCACATACCGTTTTGATTCCTGTTTATTTTTAATATGTTTTAAAATCAGGAAGTATGAATCTTCCAATTTTGTTCTTTGTCAAATTTTTTTTTGGTTTTTTGGGGATCCATACATAGGAATTTACATCCCTTCCAAGTCTACTCTCAAATAACACTATACAGGTTAAAGTTTAGGTATCCCTTACCTGGCACTGATTCCTGTGGCTGTTTCTAGTTTCCACCTGTGTGTCTCTGTTCTAGTAAACAATGACTCCTTATATTTGCCTGTCTGTCTCTCCAATCTTTTGGGCAGTGGTTTGTCCTCTGTTCTCTCTTGCATTATGGATACAAGGAAGGTTATTGATTTTTCAGTCTGTTCTTCTTTGTCCTTTCTGTTAGAATACAGTGGTGACTTTCAAGTCCTTAAATGAGAAAACAGAAAACAGACTCAACAGTTTTTTTCTAAATTCTGCTTGTAAATTGGCCTGTTTTTGTTGTTGTTTGTTTTTTTGAGTGTACTTCTATCTTATAGAGCCTAATAATAAGTGGCCAAAAGAAGCTAGTTCATGCTATCAACATTCTGCCTGGCAAAAATCTGCCTCAGTTCTTTAAGTACATTTTTAGTTACTGTTGATGAAACAAGACAGGTTTCTATTTTTCAAGCCTCCAGTTATAGTTTTATTATGCTTTTCCTGTCTTCACTTGTTCTCACTTCCAAAGCCAGTGCTACCTATTTTAGGATTTTATTATCACAACTCTCCATTTCTAGTTGCCAATTTTAGTAATGGTTGGCTATTGATACATAACAAAACACTCCCAAATTCAACTGGAGGTTAGTTGATTGAAGATGGACTGAATTGATATGTATCTGATTCATATTTTTCTTACACTTTTTGTACCAACAGGCTAGACAGTACATGTTTTTCTTAGGATGATGGTAGAGGTTCAAGAGGAATTAGTAGTACATACATTTCTAAGCCTTTGACACTTTATACCTGCCATAGTCTACTGACAAATGCAAACAAAATGACTGATCTTAGGATCAAGTTTTACAGTATTATCTTTTTCCCAGAGATGGAGGATGGCTGAAGTAAATATTTTTGAATAGTTTTCAAATCTGCAACAACTTTTTTCCATATTGGCATATATGTTTTTAAATAAAACTTTGATTTCTTTCTCTGTCTCTCTCTTTCAGTAAACACACATGCATGCAAGTGTGCACACACACACACACACACACAGAGCTACTACTAGCCCATGTGCGAATGAGAAAAAAGGGGTTCTTTTTTGTGAATGGACACGTTTCTGATATACAAGGTTTGGTAAGTGAAGTGACTGCTAATTTAATTGTCGTTCTTACTCTCATACTGATAAGTCCTCATGGACTGAATCAGTTGCACTGCTAAATATCAGTATCTTCTATGAACACAAATCTAACAGCAGAAATTACAAGTGTATTCCTAACATCTCATAGCTTCCTGGACTTGTGGTATATAAATTCTTCTGCCAGCTTCTCTAAACTACGTTGTTTTTTTTTTTCATATGAATCACCAATAACACATTCAAAATAGGTTCTTTTACATCGAGAGAACATTATGCTTTGTTACTATGGGAACTGTCTGCTCTTCCTGAAAAGCTTTCATAGTTCTTTCCTGCTGCACCTCCCCCAACCCCTGCTCTCTGCATTTTTTACCCCTCATATTCTCTAGCTGCCACTTTGTGTCTGCCTTTGCTCTGACTCTGATTGAGTGGAGTTTTATGACCTTTATACTCCTAGTATAATCATTTCTTTGATCTGAAATTTTGCATTATTCTCCAAGAAGGAAGAGTTGAATAATTATTTGTCATATGTTTCTACTATATCTTTAATTTTTAGGTAGAAAATTATCATACTCTAAATAAATATTTTGCAGGAATAAATATTTAGCAGATAAAATAATTGTTAGTCATTGGACACAGATTATATGATCATTTTCCATCTTTCTTTAGAATGACAAAGCGTTAATCAGAAACTTCCACAGACAAGAAAGCCCCTGCAATCCATGATTTTCCCTAAGGCATTTGTGAGTGATATAAATACTGCTAGAAATTGTGCCAGTGGACTGCTTAAAAGATTTGAGACACTCCAAGTATTAAAACCTAAGAATGCTTCAGTAAAGTGTTTTGTCTATAAAAACACAGCTTACTTGGGATTAAGATGAGAGCACTATGTCTATCAACATTTTTGGAAAGAGAATGAATCCTCTACCTTCCTGTCTTATATAATGTTTACTCATGAAATTTTTTGAAATACTAGATCATACCCTGGATTTGAAGATAATTTTCAGTTAAGAATTAGTCAAATATCTATGAATAATGGAATATTGATAGGGACAAGGTAAAAGATACCAATTCCATATTTAAATAGAGTTGGGTTATGCTTTTTAATTATTCATACACTTTTTTTTTTGACATGGTGACTTTATGTTTAGAACACAACAGCTTGTAATTGTAAATTCCATGTGTCAACTTGGCTAGCCTATGGTATCCATTGTTTGGTCAAACAGTAATCTAGATGTTGCTGTGAAGTATTTTGTAGATCTGACTAACATCTATAGTTAGTTGACTTTAAATAAAGGAGATTATGTTCAATAATGTGAGTAGGCCTCATCTAATCAGTTGAAGACCTTCTAAGCAAAAATTGAGGTTTCTGGACAAAAAGGAATTCTACTCAAAACTGTAATGTGGACATTCTATCTAAATTTGCATTTTGTCACCCTGCCCTTTAGATTTTGGATTCAACACCACAACTTCAGCCCTTTCCTGAGTTTCCATCTTGCTATCCTACCCTTCAGATTTTGACTTGTTATCTTATCAGCCAGTTCATTA
Source organism: Ailurus styani (assembly GCA_002007465.1). Classification (NCBI taxonomy): domain Eukaryota; kingdom Metazoa; phylum Chordata; class Mammalia; order Carnivora; family Ailuridae; genus Ailurus; species Ailurus styani. Next base: position 2,529,621 of record LNAC01000162.1, on the reverse strand, counting down.
AACTAAGTCCTTTCTCTCTGTATATTTACATCTCACTGGTTTTGCTTTGTTTGTTTTTGTTTTGTTTTGTTAAGAATCTTAAAGGAAAAAATATTCTGACACTTGTTAAAATGGAAGACTTTATTTCAGACTGCTGCAATAGAGAAGAGATCTCAGGCTTAACTCCAAATACAAGGACAAATGGGAATTTATGGCCAACGAGTAGGGTGAGAGGGCGAGAAACTCAATGGATGGGAAATTACTGAGAAGAGACATCAGAAGGTGGGTGGGGTTCTTGCTAAACCAACTTAAGAGGAAAGTATACTGGATAGTTAGATATCAAGAGTGGGAGGAATTTTTGCTAAACTGACAAATAGGATTCCTGCTAGAATTGAATTTGTCTAGGAAACAGAAGTCCAATGTCGAGATCTAGTAGTGAAGAGGGCTCAGAGGAGCCTAACTAAACCCAAGTCAGGGAGAGTCATTGGCAAAAACCATACTGATGCAATGAGTGCTTCTCCCCCCCCACCCCCCAAGCCAGATATCTTTTATTTATGCACCTAAAAAGCAGAAGCACATTTTAGCCACATTTTCTGGAAGAACATGAAGTGTGACGTAAAATATAAATCTTATTTAAAGAGTTTGTGTATATGCACTAAGGTTTGAGAATTCCAGCTTTTTAAATAAGTAATTGGCTAAACATAGAAATATTTAAGCATCCATGAAAATATCTACTTGCTCATAATGATTAGAAATTTCACATCTATGAGGGTAACTGTAGGATAACTTTATTCATTTTTTTAAGCAGAGCATATTTTAAATATATGGACCAAGTTTTAATCTTACTGTGTAGAATGGTAAACTATGCTCTCTTTCTTATTATGCCAAATAATAATATTCTATATTATTAAATATTTCTTTAAGTGGCAGCAGCTGGCTTACTGCTGTGTAAAGTGCAATCTCAGCTACATCCATTATTTTGAAATTGCTAGAATTGGAACTTAAAATAAGAGCAGATAAAACTTTATTAGCAAATACACAAAAACGTACTCACTTAAATATAGGCACATAATTCTAAGGAATGGTTTAATAGTATATATGAAGACCAACTCTGTAAGTGCTGAAGCTGTAAATACTCATCTCTGCACTACTGTCTATAACAATGAACCATTTCTATTATCAAGATGAAGAGGTAATAATAGTGTCAAGGGATTCTATGTAAATGAATCTCATAGGCATTGTAACAGCACATAATAGAAATGACATTCTCACCTGGTAAATGACTTTCTAAAAGGCCAGTAGTGGCACAAATTCAATTATTGCAAATCTGAGTTTCTTTCCTCTCTCCTAGTTAGTATGTCTTCTTTGTTTCCTTAATAATAGGAAAGTGTTTATAAAGTAGTAATGGAGAAAAAAATTATGGTTGGCTGATATAAGGAAGTGAGAAATGGAATATATCTCATTATATAACAAATTTGCCACTCTCCTTTGAAGTGATGGAGATTGTTTCTAAGACAGCAAATAACCAAGAGGCTTCATGTGCATTTATTATATTACATTTTAAGACAGTACATGAATAGATGAGTCTTCTCTCAGCCTGGTACTTTCTTGTGCAGTATTTCAGATCTCAAATATTTGCTAAAAAATAACAGGTCTTTGTAAGTGATAGGAGATAAAGTCACCGTCTACAAGACTTAATGTACAAAGCAGATCACTTTGAAACACTCCATTAAAACAATAAACCATCTGCTTTTACACTACAGAAAAAGTGAATACATTTTATCTATTAATATTCTTTATGATCTCCAAATAAATATAACTTGCAAAATTTCAAAGGCTCTATTTTTTAACCAGACCTTCTCATGATGCTAGTATTTAATAATTAAATGTTATAGATTGAATTACTGTAACCAGTTATGGGTTCCCTAACCTGTAAAAAGATGACTCACTTCTGCAAGGAGCTATGTAACTGGAAGAACCTCACTGTGAAGGGAAGGTGGGTGTGTTCTTGCCCAGTTGGCTGTAGGCTTGTTTCTTTGGGTGAAGTGTGCGTAGAAGTGATACAGGCTTAGCTGGAGGACAAGTTTTAAGAGCCATCTTATGGATTGTTCAAATCCCCTTTTCTTTGCCAAGAGAGCATGATTGATAGAGATTGTTCTTTTAGCCTGGATTATAGAAGGAAGAGGAATCTGGAACAGAGCAGCAGGCAATCCTCAAGGTGTGTTATGAGAGAAATAAACTCCTTTGTTGTAGAGAGCTGAGATTATCGGGTTATTTGTTACCATAACATAACGTATGTTGGCTATATATACTTCAGGAAAAATTTATCCTAAGTGAATATTTGTATACTACATAACCACAAATTTACAAATTCAATGTTAAAAGTGTGGCATCACTATTACTACAATCATCCAAAAGTATATTGGCCTTATAAATTCATCTTAATATATTAGGCTCCATTTACTGTACAGTGTCAAAAAAACACAATCTGGCTTTAAGTAGATTCAAGACAAATAGAGAATATAAATTTTGAACAATGAGAATACATTAATTATATAAACTCAAACTTGTATAAACAATATTCTTCATATAATAAATATAAATATGTATAAGAATAATATATTAATAATAAGGATTTTATATCAATATTGAAGATAGCATTACTTAATATAGTAATAAAAATTAGGAAAATTTTTCTAAAATAAATATTAATAATTAATATACCTATCATATATACAGGTACCTAAAACTTCAATCAAAAAACTGTTATGAAATTGCTGGCCTGATGGTAACTCCATTTTCAACCCCATCCAAATATGTTTAATGCTTTTTCTTATCTATATGTTAAGTCCTAGAGTTGTTGGCCAGACAATTTAGGCATTAGTTCTGAACTATTTTTCTGAATCTAATGGAAAAAATTTTCTCTTGTAGTACTTTTCATGACTCACATTTCTGGCCAAGCTAGAGATTTTCTAGCCAATTTAAGGTTTTCTGATAAAATTTAAAATCTAATTTTTGATACAAATTTTTTATGCTTCTCCATTCTCACGATGTCCAACACTTCTCATGGGATGCTTGTCATCTATTTCTTTTTGTCTCATTGTGCTTATTCTTCATGTCTCAGTACCACTATGACCCTCCCAATGAAAACTTATTCGATTCCACCAGCTAGAAGCACTGTGTGTGAAAATATTTTCTCTTAAAGGACTAATAATTTTTCCCTAATAATTTTTTCCTTTGCCATCCATTCTGTTATACTGCTATTTTCTTCAGGATTGTAGTTACTCCTTACAGTCAGATACTAGGCTTTATTTTATAGGATGAATTCTATTTTCTATATAACCTTAGAATTCCATGTTATGCATCATGTGCATATTGAATAAATGAATTAGAAGTCGCATGCCTTTTGCAAAAATATTAATTTTATTCTTTTATACATTGCACCACTGAAAAAGGTCTAATTTGAGAATCCACTTTACTGAAACACAGCTTCACATATTGTTTCTACAATTTTGTAAGTTAAAAGATGAATTTTATAGATATGATATTATAAGTTATTTATACAAGGATTGGAAATTAATAGGCCTTTTTTGATTTTACCAGGACTTTATATATGTTGATTAAAACTATCAGATATACAAAACTTCGTTTTTCATAATAACTAATTCCCTCAGCTGTGGATGAGGAAAAAATGTCCTGAGTTTTATTTTATTACCTTGAAATGAACATAAGGAAAGTTATATATTCATCTCTTAAACATTTTTTTTTGGCTAGTAATAGTATATAAAATATATCATTCATTTGTGTGACTAATAATTTTAATATTTCTCTACACTTTTATTTTGCGCTGAAACAGAAAACTAGAATTTGCTAAATTCTGGAAAAGATATTTTTCTTGTTCAGGATCAAAATACACTAAAGGAAAATCATTCATTTAACAATCATATAAGGTAATGAACAACAGCTTGAGTTTTATATTCTGTACTTTCATTTCAATTTTCATGGGCACCAAATTAACATAAATGTAAGAGCACATATTGGTGCTATTCCATATGAGAGCTACTGAATGAAAATCCAGCCATATAAAAATGAAATAAATATAGTTAAATAGTATTGGTTATCCATATTTGGCAATATAAAAATGTTATTCTACTTATATTGCTAATATTATCAAATATATACAAAAAAGAAAAAATGTTTTAATTTAGAACTAATTTCTAACACTTTATTATATCAGCCAATTCAAGGGCCCACCATTAGAGTATAAAAGAAAAAAATTTAAAAATTTTAAAAGGACAAACTGAAAAATGATTAAACAATAGAGAATAGCACAGAAGAGAAAATAAAAATCCAAATGAATTTGACATGTTGACAAAAAAGTAGTGAGCAATAAAACCAGTTAAACTCCTATTACTCCTTCAGAAGGGAATTTTGGAAGGGAATAAGAACTTAATGAATAGTGAACTTATTTCGTCCATTTCTTTAACGGTAGAAAGACAATTAGAAATACTGTGAAACTCTCTTTAGAGCTTCTTTTGAATTTGCCTACATTGGTTTTCTATCACTGCCATACAAATTGTATGAACTTGGCGGCTTAAACAATACCCACTTATTATAATATCACAATTCTGTAGCTTTCAAATCTGAAGTGAGGCTCTCCAGGCTAGAATCAAGATACTGCAGGGCTGCATCTATACTTAGGGCTCTGAGGAAAAGCAGATCTTTTCGTTTGTTAGCCAAATTCAGGTCTTTGCAGTTATAGGACTGATGTCCCCATTTTCTTGTTGGCTGTCAGCCAGAGACCTTGCTTAGCTACAAGAAGCTTCTCTCCAGTCTTTGCACATGGGTCCCTGCAACTCAGAATCAGCAATGGCAATTGGAATTCTTCTCATGCATGGAATCTTCTTGACTTTTCTTTCTGCTGTAAAGGTTTCCAAAGACTTTCATTAACTTGGAGACCAAGGAAATAATGTACCATGAATTTAATCTGAAGAGTAATGGAAAATTCTAGTGTTCATGGGGATAAGGCCACTCTTATCTGGTTATTTAGCTATACAGGACACAGGTATTGCTGCAAAAGATATTTAAAAAAAAATCATTCCATATGCTGAACTTGGTCTCAATATGTTATTTAATAGATAAAGGCAGAAAGATTAATAAGTGCACATATGAACAGAATAATTAATAAGCTTAATTAAGCCACATGTAGAATCTGCACCTAAGGAAAAAAAAACGCACAGAATGGCATAAACAGAAGTGTTTAACTGCTGGAATTCTTCAAAGAAAAGTAGACATTCTTCTCTATTTGTGTCATTTTGTTTTAGGGATACATCTCTGTTTTGATAATATTTTCAGAAAACTATCAACCCTGATTTAGATTTAATATTTTAGAAAATATCGATATATCTGTATATTTTTTAGTTTATTTTCATTAGCATTTCTGTCACACATCAGGGAAAAGGCAAGTGGAGTAATGCATCCCTAATTCCCTACTGTCTAATACCAGAATCTACTATATTCCTTTATTTTAAATTAAACCTTGCAGATAACTAATAGAAGATAAGTAAAGGAAAGAAGTATTTTATGTCAGAAAGGGTCATTTATAGTTCAAAAAAAATATATAACAAGAGCTTTAGAGAATGCTGAGAGGACGTTTTATTTGGGGCTTTGTCTTTTGTTTCAATCAAGTCAGTTTTATAAGGCTGCTTTCCCCGAGAGATAATAAATGATCTTGTTTTTTACTCCTTAGAAAAATGTAGATGGTAATGGAGAAACTAAAAATGTTTATAGGATAGTCGAAATTACTGATACTGAAAAGAAACTTTTATTCTATACATTAACCTGTGTGATGCAGGTAAGTTTAAAGCACATACCACTGTTACTAAAATTATGAGGTCTAAACAAGTGATGATTACAAGTTTGCCAAGAACTAGTCCTCCCAAAAAAAAAGCACAGTTCTGATGTGATTTTAATGAGGCAAGTTTCACTTTACTTTTATGTCCTTGATTAAATGTCTATAGTGGATTAAGATGAAATGAAGCAAAATCATCTGTACTATTTATCATCATGATAAAATACTTCAAGAACACCCTCAAATCAAACATGCAATCATATATAACAAATGTAGACAATTGGCTTTCACTTCAAATCTGGATTATTTTCTCCTCCTAACAAAATGGAATTAACATTGAAGTTACAAAGTACCTTCTTAAAAATTTTATAATATGATTATCGTCATGAATCCTAGAATAAATCTTATTATCTAATGAGGATTAATCACTTGAAAGCTAGAAGAGTTGGTTTCAAGCAGAAATGGGACAAAATTATAATCAGTTATGTTACTTTAAGATATTATTTAGTAAATAATTACTACATAGTTATTAGAAATAGTGTTATTCTTGTTGGAGAATGGTAGGAAGAGGAGGAGAGAAAATGGAATCAAATGGAATATAGGCAGAATTTTAGAATATGTGTACACATGGGGTGACTTATCTTCCTCTAAAATTTGCCCCTTAAACACAACCACATATATGTACAAACACATACACATATAGAAGTTATGAAAAACTTTATTTGTTGCTTGACTCTATTATGGGTGGGCCAATACAGATATCCACATACTTTATGAACACAAAACCGAGTATAAAGGAAAGTAGGAATGAATCAAGGACATCTATGTATAATCTGAAATAATATTTTTAGATCTGTAATATTTGTCTAAGTCCCTTGTGTCCACATATTTATAAAAAAACAATCTTTCTGAAAAAAGAAGCTTGTGAGCTTTAGTGAAGGGTAATACAACTTGCAATGATTAGCCCAAAATTTTAGTAATCATGTGGGGAAAATATTGAATTTGAAACAGGAAGAGATTCTCCTTTCATGAAAAAGGAAAAACAGGGGTGTTTGGTTAGGTCAGTCGGTTAGGTTAAGCACCTGCTTTTGGCTCAGGTCATGGGTATCCAGCCCCATGTGGTCGTCCCTGCTCAGCAGGGAGTTTGCTTTTCCCTCTCCCTGCTCATGCTTTCTCTCTCAGCTCTCTTATCTTTCTCTCTCTCTCAAATAAATAAATAAAATCTTAAAAAAACAACAACAACAAGGAAAAACATATCTTTGGGGGGGCATTTCCAGATACATTGTGTGTTTGCATGTGTACATGCATGCAAGGTGGTACATATCATAAGTGGCTTTTACCCTCTAAAACCTTATATTTAATATGTTTAAGCATTGAGTTTTGTTATTATCGAGCACAATAAGAAAATACTGGATTTCTAGAAAATCTTCAGTGTTCAAATCTGAAAGACATTAAGTATACAAGAAGGCAGCATTTTCAGGGTGCCTTGACTTGTGCCAATATAAATGTCAAGGGAACTAGAAAAATCATACACATTTAGATCCTACACACAAAGATGATAATAGAAAAGGAATTGTGGTATCAGTCATTATTTAAAAATAAGGTATTTGAGGCACCCATGTGACACTTCAACCTAAGAGAATTCTCCACAGTATCATCTACATACAAAAGTTATTATCTAAAACATGAAAAATATTGCTCATTCCTGGAGGAAAATGAATTTTTGTGACAATTAGTAATTTTATTTAACATTTAGTTGGATAAAACATTACTAATTGTTTTATCCAACCCTCTCCCAATGGGAGAATTTTCTCTACAATGTCCTTGATTTTTTTTTTTCCATTTAACTTCTCTCTGACTAATTTTTGTTCCTTAGGAGAATATAAGCTTCCAGTTACATAGTGAATAGATCATGGGAATAAAGGATACAGCATAGAGAATATAATCAATGATATTGTAGTAGCACTGTATGGTGACAGATGGGAGCTACATTTATGGTGAACATAGCATAATATATAACCTAGTTCAATCACTATATTGTATACCTGAAATTAATGTAACATCGTGTGTTAATATATTGAAAAAAAAAGGATTGCTTATACAAAAACATTTCTAAAATTTTTATTTTGGTAGTGCTTCTTTTTCAGTATTTTAAAAAAATATTTAAGGAATTTAAAATATTACAATAATAATAGATATTTTTTGAGGAGTACGGATTTCAATAAAGTATCACTTCGGTGAAGTATGATACAATATTGTTTCATTAATTATAATAGAAAGCATGCCATTTATAGCTACAACTTCCTTTTAAGATAAATGGATCCTGTTAAATAAAAGCCTCCATTTCCTTGACACCTTGAAGAGTGTGGGTATTACAGTTTTGGGAAAAGATCTAAGCCAGGGGAATTTCAAATTATGAATAATAGAGAGAAAATGAATGGAGACTCTCAAGGCATTTTGGGAAATGGGTAGCATGGAAAAAAACAGGAGAAAATTTAAAAATGATTAACAGTTTGGTGCTATATTGGGTGAAAGAAAAAGTTATGTTTCTATTAATACTTTATATTTTATTTATAGAGAAAAAACAAGAGTGTATGTATTTCCATCCAACCAAATGATCAAATGGCAAAGATAATGTTTAAAATTTCCACTTATAATGATATAAATATAAACCTAGATATAAATCTACTTGATGTTGGAAAAAAATTCTATACTAAAAACAAAATATTACTAAGAAATATTATGTAACTCCCAAATAAACAGAGGTTCATTCCATATTCTTATATTAGAGGACTCAATATTTCGAGATGTCAGTTCTACCTAATTAGATGTGGAGATTTAAAGCAATACCATACAAAATCTCAGAAGATTATGTCACTTTTGTCTTTTCTTTCTGTTTCTTTCTTTTCCTTTCTTTCTCTCTGTCTTCCTTCCTTCCTTCCTTTTCTTTCTTTCTTTCTTTTTTCTTTCTTTCTTTCTTTTTTTCTTTCTTTCTTTCTTTCTTTCTTTCTTTCTTTCTTTTTCTTTCTTTCTTTCTTTCCCTCCCTCCCTTCCTTCCTTCCTTCCTCCCTTCCTGAAAATATAAGAGGCTTCCATAAACCAGAAATAATATTGTAAAAGAAAAATCAGGGAGGACCTACACTATCGAAAATTAAAGCCTAATACAAAACTATGGTAATTAAACAGGGTGTTATTGACAGAATGATGCACAAAAGACAACACCAGTAAACAAGAGTATGGAAAGAGACACACATATGAAGTCACTTAACATGATAAAATGCTGCTGTAGATCACTAGGGAAATGAATTTGTTTTCAGTACATTGTGATGAATAAATAAGATATCTGTATAGAAAATATTAATCTTCATATTTTTTATCACTAGCTCAAAAATTAACTTGTGAGAGAATACATTTCTAAAATAGAAATCATAAATATCTTAATGAGTTTGAGATAAACATTTATTTGATAAATAGGAAAAAAATTTCCTGTAAAGTATTGATTAACTGGGCTTCATTACAATGTAGAATTTCTGTTCAATAAAGTGTATCATTCATAAAATAAAAAGTCAAACCAGTTACTCTGATTAGATATTTGCTACACATAAATCTCCTAAAGGCCTTACAGATAGAAGATATAAAGATAGATTCAGATCAATAACTTCACAATATAGTATATCCAAATTATCAGAAAAATATTAAAATGTGCTTAACGTCATTAGCATAAAAAGAAATTCAAATTAAACCCACAAGGAGATTCTACCACATCAGGCCCACCCAAGGATTGATCAAGAACTACGACAACAACTAGATATACAAGTTGGGGAGATTATAGAGCAACCAGAAATCTGATACATAATTGCCCAAAGTATAATTCCTGCATTCACTTCAGAGAACTATCCAACAATATCTAATGCTAATATATAGTAATTGTAGTTTTAGATTTACACTCAAGAGAAAGGAATGCATATTTGCACAAAAGATACATAAAAGCGTACATGGCAGTTTTATTCATAAAAGCCTAAAACTAGGAACAACCCAATTATTCATCTAGTGGAAATAAATAAATAATAGTAAACAATAAATAAATTGTGGTATAGTCATAAAATGGGACCCAGCATAGTAATCAAAGTATATCAGTGGTATATACAACATGAATAATTTTTTTTTAATTTTATTTTGAGCAAAAGATGCTACACACACATTAGGGTATGTTTCCAACTCTCAGGAAGTGCAAGAAAAGACAAAACTAATCTATGTATTTAAAGGTCAGAATAGTGGTTACTGACAAGAGACACAAGGGAAGCTTCTGGGAATGATGACAATGCTCAGTGTGTTAGTCTCTAAGGTGGTTATATGGGTGCATGCCTGAGTAAAACACATAGCTATACATATTGAATTTTGTGCATCTTACTGGATGTAAATATTTTATCATGTAACAAAGAAATACAATTAACTCTTGCAAAATGCATGGGTTTAGGGCAATCACCCCATACACAGTTGAAAATACATGTATAACTTTTGACTCCCCAAAAACTTAACTACTAATAGCCCCCTGCTGACCAGGGCCCTTACTGTTAACATAGTCAATTAACACATTTTATATGTTATATGTATTAGAGACTGTATTTGTACAATAAACTAGAGAAAAGAAAATGTTATTAAGAAAGTCATAAGAGGGGCGCCTGGGTGGCTCAGTGGGTTAAAGCCTCTGCTTTTGGCTCAGGTCATGATCTCAGCGTCCTGGGATCAAGGCCCACATCGGGCTCTCTGCTCAGCGGGGAGCCTGCTTCCTCCTTTCCCTGTCTCTCTGCCTGCCTCTCTGCCTACTTATAATCTCTCTCTGTGTGTCAAATAAATAAATAAAATATTAAAAAAAGTCATAAGAGAAAACACATTTACAGTACTCTACTGTATTTATCAAAAAAAAAATCTGTGTATAAGTGGACCAATGTAGTTCAAACTCCTATTGTTCAAGGATCAATTGTACTACAAAACATATAGATTATACTTTTATGAAAATAAATTTACAAACTAAGTTGACTCATATTAGAAAATATAATACTTTGAAAGAGACACCTAAGGAGATAGGAAATTTAATTAGTTCTACAGCTGTTAAGTAATTGAAATATTATTTTAAAATCTCCCCCTAGGGGCACCTGGGTGGTTCTGTTGGTTAAGTGTTTGCCCCTTGATTTCAGCTTAGGTCATGATCTCAGGGTTGTGAGATCAAGCCCCATGTGGGGCTCTGTGCTCAGTGACGATTATGCTTGAGATTGTCTTTCCCTCTTCCTCTGTCCCTCCATCCTGCATGTGTATGTATGTGTTCTCTTTCTCTCTCAAAATATATAAATAGATCTTTAAAAAAATAAAGTCTCCCCCCAGTGAAACTTTGGGGATAATGTAGTTTCACCAGTGAATTCTACTGCAGTTTTAAAGAAGTTGATTAGAAACAAAGGGAACATAATCTAAATCATTTTATGAGAGCCATCTTATCTTTATATAAAGACCTTAAAAAGCAATCACAGCATGGGCTATTATATGCCAAACACTTAAATAAAAATAGAGATTCCTTAGGCAACAAATCAGAACAAAGATATTTGAAATATGTAATATGAAGATTTGGGGGGTGGGGAGCAGACAAACAATCCAGGTGCACTCAGCTGTGCCACACAGCTATTCTCTGCCACTTCTGGACCTCAGTTCCCAGCCTTTTCACAGCAAGGGGCCAGGGTGGGGAGGTCACAGGGTAGTTACGTAAAGTGGTGCCATCTGTGTCCTAGAGGATCTCTACTAGGATCTCTATTCGTTATCTAAAGTGAAGCTTTCGGTGTGCCTTTAGGGACGATCTGAGCAAGCCTTCCCACATTCTAATCAGGGCATGTGTTAACCTCCACAGGGCCTGGAAAATGTAGCCCCAAGGGAGGTCATTGCACAGGCATGAACAAGATGGAGGGCCCAAGATGGAGTCAGTGTTGTAAGTACTCCTACAAAGTTCTAGCTTAATAAATTTTAAAATGACTTGGAAGTTGGATATTGATTTATGAATTGTTCCTGAGAGCAAAAGGGAGGGAGGCAGAGAGACTTTGGGTTTTCCTTTTCTTCACTCAGTGGTTTTACCATGAAAATATTATTCAGTTCATGTTTATGTTTTAACTACACACACATGCACGCATGCAGTGCACATATAATACTGTTTACAGGGTGTTTTTCAATTTTTACCAATTTCTGTAAATATAATACTGAGTTATGATATTTGAGTTTTTTACCCAACATTAAATTTCCTAGATACCTACGGGGATACATATAGATTTGTTTAATGGGTTATAACTGTGAAATTTCTATATTTATAGAAATATACCAAAATATATTTGCTCATTCTTCTAATTATGGGCACCTCACTTATATCCAGTATTTCTTCATTACAAATAATGCTGCTTTGAACATCTTTGCACATGACTCCTTATATGTTCCCTGGGGCATATAACTAGATATGGAGTTTATTGGCTATAGCATATGTCCACTGAAAACTTGATTAGATATTGCAAAAATGGTCTCCAAAAGGATTTTACCATTGTCTCTGTAACTGACAATGATTGAAAGTTCCTGTTCTCTTATATGTAAACAAGAGGTATTTTAATGGAGTTGAGGGTCAAAATACAGATTGGCGTTTGAAAAAGAAAAAGTGGGAGATGAAATGTAGAAATGTTGACACAAGCATTTACTTTGTGACATGCCACAGGAAAGAAGAGAGAGTTATTTTATATTATCAATTATTCTCTAAATATTGAGATAATAGCAGTGTTTCTGCCTTTTGGGGACTAACTTTGTTGTCAGGGACACAGAACATAATCAAACAACTATATATGTTAATGTCATGAATAAATGTTATAAAGAGGAATAAAACATATAGGATGGAGATAATGGATAAAGATGATTTACAGAAGAGGCACAGATATGGGTGATAGAATGGTCCAGTAAGGCCTCAGTAAAGAGGTGTTAGGCGAAGCAATACACCTAAATGGTTTGTGTGTACCAGCCTATACCAGGGGACTATACAGAGGATATTCTAGGGAAAAGTAATGATATGTAGAAGACTTTAAGGCAGAAACATGTTTGATGTGTTCAAGGCATGACAAAAAGAGCAGTGTGGTTGGATTGGTGAGCAGGGTAGAGGGCTTTAGGAAATGAAGTTAAAGACTTTGGCAGAGGTCTGCTCACATAGGGCCTTTTGGCTGTGTTACAAACTTCAAATGTTATTCCAAGTGTGACCTAACATTCTGAGAGTTGAAAGCAACTCATGATCTCTTTTTCTTTTAAGTATCTCACATTCAATTTGCTAGAGAATAAATTATAAGGAGACAGAACAGAGTGGAAATGAGAGGCTAGGGTAGATTCCATTACTATAGTTGATCGGGAAAATCATTATGGCTTAGAAAACAAATCAGAAATGGAAGAACTAAACTTGAAAGAATTAACAGTACAGTTTTGTAGTATTTGCTGAAGGATTGGTTGAAAAGTAGGACATAAAAAGAGGAATAGCTTTTTGCCATGAGCCTCTGGGATAAAGGCAGTGACAGTACCTTTGGTGGGAAGGCCTGGTGCAGGGGATATGAGGAGGCAAAGGAAGAAGTTAAGGGTTGTAATTTACGTGTTAAATGTGAGATGTTTCTTAAGCATCAAAGGGTGGATGCCACGTAGGAGTTTAGATGTTAGTCTGGGACTCAAAGGGGAGTTCAAGGGTGGAGATAATAGTCTGGAAGACCATCAGCTTAATTAAACCCATTGTAAAGTATGAGATCATCAAGGAAGGAGTGGGTGTAGATAGAGATGAGAAAAATCTCATGATGGATCCCTGGAGTCCAAATTGCTGGAAGATAAGAAGCAATAGCACAAGCTCTGAGAAACTGTCACTAGGGAAGTAGCAATAAAACCAAGAGGGCATGGCACCCTGTGGACTAGGTAAAAATATGGTGTTTGTATTATTCTTGGATATCTCNTTAAAGATTTTATTTATTTATTTCACAGAGGGAGAGAGATCACAAGGAGGCAGAGAGGCAGGCAGAGAGAGAGGGGGAAGCAGGCTCCCTGCTGAGCAGAGAGCCCAATGCAGGCCTCGATCCCAGGACCCTGAGATCATGACCTGAGCCGAAAGCAGAGGCTTTAACCCACTGAGCCACCCAGGCACCCAGATATCTCCTGTTTCTTTTTTGTCTTTGTTTCTTTGTAGCCAATAGCCTATGAGCTCTTTAAAGGAGCTTTGGTTGCTACGACCTGACATCAGTGAGTTGTACCCAGTGTCTACTTAATTTATGTTGAATAAATGAAAAAGCAGATGTTAAGTTATAAATAATTCTAGAATGTGTAGCACATAATTTTGAATAAAGAATTAAATAGTATGCAAAGTGTCTTAAGAACTTAGCCTAGGAAACATGATAGAGCTGAATGAAGTTGTGCTACTCTGGGAGAAGATTATAAAAGAGGGAGGCTGAAAATTGTACAGGCAAATTTCAAACACCTCACAGCTCTGCCTTTGGCTAAACCTGGGGCTGAGACTGTTAGATTTAGCAAAAAAAGGTAGCAAGTATTGGAATTTTGGAATATAAATTACTAGAAGCCTAGATAGTTATAGATTATTATAGTTTTTTTAATGTATAATTTATCTGCCATGTTGGTTACCTGCCAATTTCTTAAAGAGATAATAAAAGCCTTCATTTTCCACTTTGACACTTTGAAAATGTATCAGAGATTCATGAAGGTTAGTAGGTGATGCTTTCCAATAATATATGCATAGTAGAGAACCCCAAATCTTATAAGTAAGATTTTTTTTCAGGTAAAAATATGATTAAACTAGATTCACCCTAAAGCAAAATTCATTTATGATTTATTGATATTTTTGGTTGGTTAAATCACTGCAGGGGAATTACGTTAGAAAAGCAGTTTGTGTCATCCTAGTAAAACTTAACCCTGTATCCAATAAATGACAAGCAGCACTTGTATTTCACTTTGCTAGGTACCAAAGAGGTGGGATCTATAAGCTGTCCTGAATATAAATGCTTCTTTTACCTTGGAGCAATACTAAAGAACATAAAGGCATCAACATACCAAAAACAATAAAATAGAAGGTTCTACTTTAATTAGTGATCTAGCATCATTTAAGATGTTTTTATGTCAAGGAATAACTATATTATAGGATAAATAATGAAAATTATTCTTTTGAAATGTCTCTAGAATAGCCTAAAATAATAAACAAGGTGATTTTGTTCTTTAGTGTTTTTCCAACATAATAAAATTGAATGAATCATATCAGTGAAATATAAAGTATGTATAGAATTTTTCAGGACTTACTAATAAAAAATTTTTTAATGTTAAATTAATCAGTATATTTTAGTTTTAGATAATTAATGTCTTGAAGTACAGGTGTGCATACATAAAATGAAGGACATGGTGAAAATTTTCAACATTTAGATAAGGTGGGTAGCCATATGCAAACATTTAAAAGCATAAAAAGTTATGTAAAGGATAACTATAAGATATAAAATAAGATAGATCAGCATTTAATTGTAGTATCAGGAATTATAAAATCTTGAGGAATTATCTAAGTTTCAGTTTCTTCATTGCCATTTAATGAGGGAAAAAGTACATTTATCAGTCAGTTAAATAAAGATGAAGAAAATTGTGAAGTAAAATTGACTAGAATTGACTAACTTGCAGAATTAACTAAGAAAGTATGTCTTGTAAAGTGCCAAATTTCATTTGGTATTGCAAAGTATTAAATTATCTTTGAAAAAAAATGATCTTTGAATTGAAAATGATTTTATACAATATTTTCCTAAAGGAAACTATGCAGATAAAATCTTGGTCTATAGGAGTTCATAAACTTTCTTATGTGTCTTGAAATCAATAAATGGAGGTCAGTGTGTGTTATTAAAGAACAGTCTTGAATTATTGAGTTTTAAAAAATCTATCCAATTACTAATCAAGTCTATGTTAGAGCACAGACTGTATATAGGATTGCCAGATAATAAACAAAATGATCAGTTATATTTGGATCTCAGAACATAGTACATGTTTTTTAGTATAATTTTGTCCCATGAAATAGTACACAATTATACTAAAAACTTATTTCTCATTTTTCTGAAATTCAAATTTAACTGGGTCTCATATATGTATGTTAACTAAATATGGCAGCCCTAACTATAAAGCTTCCAGATTTTAGAAACAATGCAGGATAGTATTGCAGAATAGCCATAATATTGCCGAGAGTATATTAATCCGATTGTCAATTCTCCCTTTTCCTCCTTCTACTAGTGGAGTGATCTAAATTATCTGGGTCATGTTCACCTTATTTACTGAAAAAAGTATAGTAATTCAAAAATTATTTGTAGATGAGTATGTCTTGATTGAGTTTGGGGATTTAAAATTCTGCAAAATGTAATTAAAATAATCACTTAAAATATCAGACATGTAATTTCCTCCCATATAGTCCTCTTTTTAAATGCACTATAAAGTTAATCTTAAATATTATTTATAACAGCTTTCTAAGTAGTAATATATCAGTTTGGAGGTTTTCTCATCGAGTTCTGAACCAAGAGCACTTAACTATGAAAAAAAATTGAATTTTTATATACTTCTATTGTTAATAAAGAGAAATACAATCAACATAAATTTAAAATGGTCTTCCTAATTAGGTTCTTAAAAATACATAATGTTATGGGGCACCTGGGTGGCTTAGTCGTTAAGCGTCTGCCTTCAGCTAAGGTCGTGATTCTGGATCGAGCTCCAGCCCCACGTTGGTCTCCCTGCTCTGTGGGAAGCCTGCTTCTCCCTCTCCCACTCCTCCTGCTTGTGTTTCCTCTCTCATTGTGTCTCTCTCTGTCAAATAAATACGTAAAATCTTTAAAAAAAATACATAATGTTCTAAAAGGTAATATCCCATGAGGAAGATCACTAGTATGATGCCAAAGCCTTTAAATATAATTTTACATTATATAAGTCAATATAGAAAGAAGTATTTGAATTTTGACACTTTTTACCAATGTGGAAAAAAATTAAAGAAGACCTAAAAAGGGAAAAATCTATTTTTTTCATGGCCTGGAAGACTTGATATTATGAAGATGTCAATACTCCCCAAATTAATCTACAGAGTCAACATTATCTCTATCCAAATCCTAGCTATATATATATATTTTTTCTCTAGCTATATATTTTTTGCAGAAATTTTCTAGACTTTGTATAAAAATTCGAGGAACTCCAAATAATGAAAATGATTTTGAAAAGAAAGAATGAAGTTGAGTACTCACCCTTTGTGATTTCAAACTTTCTACTAAGCTATAGTAATCATGGCCGTTAGGTACATGCCTAAGGATAGACATACAGAGTAATAAAAATGGGTGGAAATTTCAGAAATAAAACTTTATATTTATGGTGAGTTGATTTTAGACAGGGAGTCAAAACAATTTAATAAGGCAAAGTAAAGTATTTTCAACAAATAATGCTGGGACAACTGGGTATCTGTATGAACCGAATTCCCAGCACACATTTGCAAAATATAACTCAAAATTAATCATGAACCATATTTAATACACAAAACTATAAAAATCTTAGAAGAAACCATAGGAATAAATCTTTGAGACATTAGATTAGGCAATGGTTTCTTAGATGTGATACCAAAAGCAAAAGCAACAGAAGCAAAAAAAAAGATAAATTGAACTTCATCAAAGTTAAAAATCTTTGTGCTTTAAAAGATACTAGCAGTGAAGGGGCGCCTGGGTGGCGCAGTCAAGTGTCTGCCTTCGGCTCAGGTCATGATCCCAGGGTCCTGGGATCGAGCCCCTCCCCGCTCTGCAGGAAGCCTGCTTCTCCCTTTCTCACTCCCCCTGCTAATGTGTCCCTCTCTCACTGTGTTTCTCTCTGTCAAATAAATAAATAAAATATTAAAAAAAAATAAAAGATACTGGTAAAGTGAAAAGACAGTCCACTGATTCAGAGACAATATTTGCAAATCATATATATGACAAGTAACTTGTTTCTAGAATATATAAAAAAAGTCTTGGGTGCCTGGGTGGCTCAGTGGGTTAAAGCCTCTGCTTTCGGCTCAGGTCATGATCTCAGCGTCCTAGGATCGAGGTCCGCATCGGGCTCTCTGCTCNGGATCGAGGCCCACATCGGGCTCTCTGCTCAGCGGGGAGCCTGCTTCCCCCTCTCTCTCTGCCTGCCTCTCTGCCTCCTTGTGATCTCTCTCCCTCTGTGAAATAAATAAATAAAATCTTTTAAAAAAAAAAAGTCTTACAGCTGAACATTAAACATTGGGCAAAGATTTGAACAGATATTTCTCCAAAGAAGATACACAAATTGTCAATGAGTGCATGAAAAGATGCTCAACCTCATTAGTCATTCATTAGGGATATGCAAAACAAAACCATAATGAGATATAATTCAAACCCACTAGGATTGCTATAATCATAAAAAAAACCTGGACAATAACAAATGTTAGCAAGGATATGGAGACATTTTTACTGTCATAAATAATTGGCGAGAATGTAAAATGATGCAGCCACTTTGGAAAACAGTTTGGCAGTTTCTCAGAAAGCTACCATAAAACCCAACAGTTGCACTCCTAGGATTATATACAAGAGATCTAAAGATGTGAACATACCAAAACTGGTACACAGGTATTCACAACATCAAAGTGTAAAAATCCAAAATTTCCATGAACTGATAAATAGATAAAAAATGCAGTATATCTGTACAATAGAATATTATTCAGCAAAAATGGGAATGTACTAGCAAAATTTGCAATAACATAAATGAGCCTTGAAAACATTAAGTGAAAAAAGCCAAATACCAAAAAAAAAAAAAAAAAAAAA